>BQNB010002408.1:86333-125387 GCA_026074375.1 Tanacetum coccineum | reverse complement strand
ATTGTGTCAATTGCTCATGTTACGTCACCTACTTTCATACTCAGTTTACATTCGGAAGTCTGTACTTGAAAAGTTAATCCAGTATAATGAACTCATTCTATTTGCTTGTTTAATATATTATGATTTTGTAGTCATCGTCTATTATTCTTTATAGCCTTAACTTTAATAAAAGAATTGCAACTTGTTAACTTTATATAAAAGAATCATGTTTTCATATTATAAGATATAGACCTGCATTTAATAAGATGCACGAACTTCATGATAAATACAATTTTGAAAATGACCAAAGTATTCAGTTATTTGTCAAAGGCCAAAACAGTTTCATAACAAAACAGTTTTGAAAGCAATAATTTCTTCAAGCTAATAAGAACAAACAACTTCTCATGTTTAATTCCTACACTAAATTTATGTCTTACGTAATGCATGCAGGTTTCTTATAATGCTACATTAATACATCCATGCATCATTTTAAGTCTTCTTAATTCTAGTTTAGCCATGAAACATTACATGCTTTAAACTTGCATTAGATTCATCATTTATGGTGATTTATTCTATGTCTATATCATTTTTAGTATATAACAAGGTAATTGATGACTAGTTTAAATGATGCTTCAACAGAAGGTTCAAAGGTACCTCAAACCGAAACACGAATGACCATGAACACGAGTATGAACACCAACCAATCATAATCTCTAAGATTTGACGAGTATGATTGAAATAAAAACCCAACGTCCGTACATAAAAGCTAAACGTATATCCACAACTCTGACCATCCATGGACTATAACCCTCCAACGAATAGAAATCGAGACCGAAACTTATACACGAACAGAACAAAATTCACAAAACGAACAGTGAACAACAACCTGAATTCGAACGTGAACTTGCCGCTTGAATGATGGACGATTGTAACTCCAATACTCACGCTCACTCACTTTTATTTATGCAAATGTAATTGAGGTTTAAGGTTTCGTTTGGTGATTTCTGTGAGATTCTTTAAAGAGGGTATGTGGATGATTGCATATACGAGTGTGTGTTTCAACAAACAAGTCGACTAATTCGGGATATTGGCGGTTGATGTTGACCGAATATTATGCAAAAAGGGTGAACATGAGTATAGTCTAAACTCATTGAAATAGTGTTTATCTATAACCTTTTAATATATAAATTTTATATATAAGATATGTTATCTTATAACATAAAATCATATGATTTTTTTTATTTGAAATGTCACGGTAGTGATATAGTTAGTAATATGCTAATTTAAAATTTGAGGTGTTAGTAATGCTTTAGTTAGTAATATGCTAAGACGCGAGAGTAGAAATTCAAACCGCTCTCTTGGTAATGCTTTGGTGAATATATCCGTGAGCTGATAATCCATCGTCACGAAGTACAATTCAACCACGTCTTTCTCAACTTGCTCTCTTATAAAATGGTGTCGTATGTCAATGTGCTTGGACCGGGAGTGCTGGACATTGCAGCAGAGAGCAATGGCACTGCGATTGTCACAATACAAGGGAATCTTATTAAAGACAAAGCCGTAGTCTGTAAGTTGTGATCTCATCCAAAGTATCTGAGCACAACATCCAGACATGGCAATGTATTCAGCCTCTATTGTTGAGATCACAGTGCTCTTCTGTTTCTTTGATGACCAGCTGACTAGTTTATCTCCAAGGAACTAAGCACTTCCTGACGTACTTCTTCGCGTGTCTTGACAACCTGCATGGTCCGCATCTGCATAGGCCGTTAGTGCCATAGCGGTGTCTTTTGGATACCAAAGACCCCAATTAATGGTTCCCCTAAGATATTGAAAGACCCGTTTAAGTTCTTCAAGGTACTTTTTGGTAGGCGAAGCCTGATACCTAGCACACATGCATACAGCGAATACAAGGTCGGGTCTGCTGGCAGTGAGATACATTAGGGAGCCGACCATACTACGAAATCGAGTATGATCAACTGGAATCCCTAAGGGGTCTTCATCCAGTTTAATTCGATCCACCATGGGTGTATCAACAAGGTCACACGAATCCATCCCAAATTTCTTTAATATTTCCAGAGCAAATTTGATTGATTAATAAAAATGCCTCCAGGATTTTGAGAAACTTGTAAACCTAAGAAAAAAGACATTTGCCCCATCATTGACATTTAAAATTTAGAACTCATCTCATCGGAAAATATGTTACATGTTTTAGGGTCGGTCGAGGCAAAAATGATATCATCTACATATATTTGAACAAGAAGAATATGTTTTCCTGTTGTTAGACTTAAAATATTGAGTCAAACATGAAGTTCATTCATTATGTATTTAAGTCTTGGTCAATCAATTAGTTAACGTTGTAATAGGAAAGCATCGAGAATTGGGCTCGATAGTTAATCTAATATTGTATATGTTTCGGGTTTAATCCCAAGCAAAACCCGAGCCCGGGTCCTAGTTAAATATCCCGCGCGTCATTAGGCTGGATTATATAAACTCGTTTCTATTTAGAAAAAGTAGTTAGTTGTTTCATTTTTAAGATTCACTTTTCATATTTTTATCCCATCTCTCTCTTTCTGTCTCTCTCTAAAAGATCAACTCTCTCTCTCTCAAATTTCTAGTGGATTCGTGTATGATTTAGGTTATGAAGTGATATGGAGATCCTACAATTGGTACAAGAGCCTAAGTGGACTTCGTGTTTCGATTTGTGTGGATTAATAAGCTAAAAGTTATGGCTTATTTTTGCTCAAATAGCCACGGACTCAACAATTTTTGGTTTTATTCGATTGTTAATTCTTGATTCTTTTTTGTTCTATCTAATAAAAGGTTAGTGTGTGTTATCAATCAAGGCTTATACAAGCTTCACTAGTTCGATTTACAAGGTTTATTAAAGTTTGGGTGTTCTTGTGGAGGGTTGCTTCATTTTTGAAGATCCAACAAGTAAAATAACAGGTTATTGGATGTTTAATCTTTTAAATAACCATTTAGTATTAATGTTTCTAGCTTATTTTTGTGGGATAATAAGTTATTTGGCTGATTTGGTTGAATTCGAACCTTCAATGTTATTCGTGGAGGTTTGAGTATTTTATTATTACTATAGCCTGGGCGGGTTGGACAAAAGTAGGACAAGATCCGCGTTTTAAGAAATAGTCAACGGCGGTTTGATTTAAATTATATTTAATGATGGCGGTTTGCCTATTTAGCCGTGCGGTTTTGCTATAATAGTATTGCAGTGAGGTACCTTATCATTTTTCTACGGCGGCGACGTTTTTTCTCAGATGTGTGTACACTGGCGGTTTGACCCATATGAAGCTGCGGTTGAGTCAAAATTTTTGCCTTAGCGGTTTGATTATTATATTAGGAGGCGAGTTTCATAATCATGAGGCGGTTCTGCTTGAGGTCAGAGCAAGGCATCTGTTTATTAGGGCGGTTTGGTGTGTTCATGGTGGGGTTTGCTTATAATAATAGTTTTAAAATTTATAGGTCATCTTTGACTTTGGTACTATAATCTCGGCAATCGGTATACCTAATCAAAAATTATACAAACATAAACATGACTTTATAGGATCTATCTATCAACAAACATACTAACAACAATAGATTATTCATTGAGATTTTCTATTGATTTCGTATTAAAATTCCGTTAATTCACTTATCGGTTTTAATCATAGACGTGTAATATCCTGTGAACGTGGAAGTGCATTAGAGACCACATACCTTCAATCAATCTCATACACTTAAGTTCCAACTAATGTTTTGTTTTCACTTCATTTCACGAAGTTAAAATGGAAAAGGAAGATAATTTATCTTAGTGTTCGGAATAGAAGAAAAACAAATGCAACTAATTCAAGAAAAATTAAAGAAAGTTTGCATGCTATCTTTTCTTCGACTCATTCATACTCAAGCGTCTTTCTACAAGAATTTATAGGACAGTCGAACGAGTATGGTATTGAACGCGCGTTTGCAAATCTTTTGGTCAGATTTTGAGATTGTTATACGAGGCACGATGTTCTAAATATGGATCCAACTTCAAAAGTAACTTGATAACAACGAATTTCATTCTTTTAAAGTTCTCGAGACACAGTTTCAGATGTTCATCAAGTCAAAGATCTATTTTAATGATGAATATATTGTAATGACACACAACTACTTTCTACAATACACTCAACTTGATATTCCAGAATTCCATAAGACACTGGTCTAATTCATGAAATATGTCAAAAAGTTAATTGATGAAAGAGCACTGCATAAAATGAAGTATGACAGCAGGGTGAATGAAAGACAAATCCAAACAACAGAGGAAAAGATTGATATGAGTAATGCATTGGATGCATTAGTTGCTAGTTCAGTTATCATTGAAAGCAATGGGACAGAATCACAAAAGCAGGATATAAGCAGCAGATCAGGGAATGATGCGGACATCAGACCCATATATGATGAAGAGCCAATGGCTGAGGTACAAATGACTGCTGATGATAATGTATCTGCTACAAGACAACAACATACTGAGCAACCTGAATCCAATAATGAAGGAGAGGTTGACCAAAATGCTGATCAATGTTATGACACACGTCCTTTGCCTGCTAAATTAACTAATAATAGGACAACTGAACTCTCAAATCAATTACTTGAGTCTGAAAATGTTTGTCTTAAAAAGACTGTTGCTCAGTGTCAAAAAGTTTTTGCAAAACTCGAAGCACATTGTATTAATCTTGAACTACAAATGGAAAAAAATGTTTTAAAATCAGGGCAACAGAGTCATAAATGATCATTTTCCTCTATTTAACTTCTTATTCTCCTGCAGTAATTTAGCCACATCTACTTTCCAGTTCAATGCTTTATTGTTTCCTAAAACATTAATTTCCTTTTTATGTTTGGCTTCATTAATTGCTTCCTTCGCATTTTAATTTGATTCTTAACGTTGCAGATTCGTGTGGTTTTGGCTATAGCTGTAAGCTTTCAAAATCATTGTTCAAAAGATTACGAAACTCAGGAGACTCTGATTCTTACAGGTTTGTACTTTGAAAACTTTCTTCCTTTGTTGCATTGACCTTTCACGTGCAATACACTGTCTTTTCAAGGTTGTAAAAATTGTTTGAAAGTTCATATTAAACTTCGTTTTAAACCCTAGCAGTCCGTTTGAGAACTCAGCCTTAAGCAAGGGACTTTTTACTTGATCTTGTTCAACATCCTAGTCAATCTCTCCTCCCCTATGACTCATATTTGTTGAATCAGGAGTGGTATTGCTATCACCCTTTTCCAACAGATATGTGTCATAATTTGGTTCAGATTGATCAATATGTTGTTGTTCATTAGCAAGGACATTATATGGAGCAGTCAAATGTACCTCAGCAGACGGCACTTGGTTATTTACTGGTCTGATATCTGCATCCATAACTTGTGTGATATAAGTCCCTAAACTGCTGCTTGTAATATGCTCATCTGACTTTGCCCCCCTGCATTTATAACAACTAAACTAGAATCAACTGCTTTTCTCGAAACAACCTTACTCTCTTGCATCTGCATCAGTCTTTTATTCACCCATCTATCATACTGTAGTTTAAGTTGTGATCTTTCATCAATGGACTTCTTAACAGATTTTATGTGTTGGATCAATGAATCACGGAATTGTCGAACCTCGATTCAAGTGTATTCAACAAAATACTATTCTGTCATTTGACTGTTATAATCCCAAGTGAATTGTGAATCGATGAACATCTAAAATTGTTTATTGATCACCCAAAAGGCAGCCATGGATCTATCTTCTTGAAATTCACCTTTGTCAAGTTGCTTTTCAAGTTGATCCAAGTGAAGTAACATTGAGCATGTGAAAGTCTGAACATCTTGTTCAAAGAGTGTCGTAAATTCCTGTTCGAAACATCCATTGATTTTTAATTCATTGTATGAAAGAACCTGGAGAAATAATTGAAGTAGTAAAAAAGATGTCATGCAACTTTCCTTTGCATTTTCTTGCATTAGTTGCAACTGATGCAATTCTCTCTCTTGAATGTCATCGGAAGCTTTAGACATGATTGATTGATTGTGTTATGATAATCGTTGGATCGGTACAATGATTAGTGATTGTATGTTAAAAGTGATGATTATTTGTTAGATTAGGTGATATGTTGTTTAATTTTGATTTGGTTTGGTTGAAATGAGTTTACGTAATGAAGATAATATGAATTAGGCAAAACTCAGTGAAGAATCTTAGACAAATCTCAATTTGTTGAAGACAAAATGCAGTGAAGAAATGAGACAAAACGCAGTCAAGAAATGAGACAAAATGCAATCAAGAAATGAGACAAAACGCAGTCAAGAAATAAGACAAAACACATTCAAAATGAAATAGGCAGAGTCTCCCCTGGCAAACGCATATGGTCTTCAATTAGGCAAAACGCAAAGACAAATCTCAGTCTAAAGAGGCAAATCTCAATAGACAAAACGCAGTGCTTAGACAAATCTTAATAGACAAATCTCAATAGACAAAACGCAAAGACAAATCTCAATAGACAAAACGCAGAGAATACTCTCAATAGAACAAATCTCAATAGGACAAACTCTCAAATAACCTCAAAACGCGGCAAGAATTTGCCAGAGAGACAAAACACATTCGAGAAAAACACGACTTTTTCCACCTAAAAATCACCCTTTTGAACGTTTTTGCTTGGTTTCTTTTGTACAACATGATCCTAGAAGGCTATAACAACAATAAAAACACCAACTTTAACACCGCAAACATGAGAATCAAAGAGTGTCAAGAAATAAAGACCATAAACTCTAAAACCACCTTTTGATCTAATCTAACCAAGAAAACGCACACACAATCTATCTAATCATCCCATGTGCTCTGATACCAATTATAAGATATTAGATATCATAACATAATCAATGATTTAGGGATTGGCCTACTTTGTAGAGAGAAAGTGTGTTCTAGTGAGAGAAACTACACTTGAGGTGTGTGTATTATAAAATGATCAACCAACCCCTTCCCATGGCTGGAAAGGGGTATATAAACATAAGTTTTATGCCCTTAAGTGGGCTATAGAGTGGGCTAACATGTGGGTAAAGACCCGGCCCAACACCATAAGTCATACGGTAATTTAAACGATTACTATTTATAGGCTACGAGATAACCTCTGCTAGCCATTAACAAGGGTAACCGAGTCTTTTACATGGATTTTCATAATCCTAACATAACTGACTCACAAGCTTTTGGAAGCCTATCAAAAGTTTGATCAAGCATTTCAGAGCTTGGAGAAGTGAAGTTTTCATATTGCTGCTTTAAGAGATTCCTTTGAGTCTTTCTTGTAGCTGCATTCCCACCAAATCTCTTTTCAACAGCTTCCAGTAACTTCTTAGCATCCTTTATAGAGTTAAACTTTAACTAATGTTCATTGGGAATGTCCATCATTAAAGTACTTTAGCTTTCACCTTTCTTCTCTGAGCCTTTTCTACAGCAGTTTGTACTAGGATCTTTGTTTCATAACTCTTCCACAACTTTTGTTTTTGGCAAGGTTGTACCATTCTTATGACATCCATATTGCATAGTTATCATCTGGATATATCTATTCAATCTCATCCTCATATCTCATACTCACTAGGTTTGAGCAGGGGAACTTTGGATGCAGCCACCATATGTGCAGACTCTTGACATATCTTTTAGTAAAAAACAAGTTTCTGCTTATTTACAGCTTTCCAACACTCTATTACCACTTGTTGATCCAACTTTAATCGATCAATTTCCTTAAGCTTGTTTAAGGTTTAGTTATATTCAGATAAATTAGCAACTATAGTAGAAAATGTTTTTGAAATGTATTAAAGATTATGTAGAATCTAATCTTTAATATTAAGAAGAATTATCAATGAAACAGTAATTCAATGAACATACAATTCAACAAATAAGCTCCAATATTATTAATGATAATAATACGAATATTCTATAGTATTAGGTTTACAGACCTTGAAGCTTATGATTAACATTTATAATATCTTCAAAGTGATAAAAGATATCGACTCTATGCCCTAGGACTTCTTTTTACACCAAGGAGCCCTAGTCGGCTTACAATACTTTCTTAAGTATCCATAATCTTTTCTATAAACAAATAACTTAATACATATCATATAAGCAGTACTAACTAATCAAACAGTACTAACTTATTCTCAGCAGCATTAACTTCATCTCTGAGCAGTCTTAACCTTGAGCAGTACTAACATTCACTAGCAGTAGTAACTTTGTACTAGCAGTAGTAAACACTTAGCATATTTTCACTAGCAGTACTAATATTCACTAGCAGTAGTTTTTGTGTACTAGTAGTAGTAAACACTTAGCATATTTTCTTTGAAGTTCATGATCAGCACTAAATCCAGCTAAGCAACATTAACACAAACATGAGCAGCAGCAATTCAAACAACATCAAGAAGACTTTTAATCCCAACATAAAGTATGTAAAGTATGGGATGATTGGGAAGTTGACCGTTACGGAAACGCCAAGTTAGGTTGTTGTTTTTTTATCTATGATCAAGACGTTGTAAATATTTATGTCTTTATCATGATAACGGTCGGGAAAAAGTGTCTAGCAACTTGTATTTTAGACTTAATCTATTTGTTTCGTAATTTTTATTTAACAACAATTTAATTCCCTTTCCTAATCATTAACCATGGGTTTTACAGCGAATGAGGATGTGAACGAGCGTGCATGTCTATATGTCGTTAAAGCCATGTATGATGTCTCGCTACTTGTTGGGTTTATTATATTGGTGAAAAGTTGATAGATCCCTACCCTATATCATTCTTCAGCCTAACCCTTGGTTAAACTCGAATGAGGATGTGATCGAACACACATGTCTATTTTGTCGTTACGGGTATGTATGTGTGCTTCAGCTGCCTTGTTGGTGTGGTACTTTTGGTGAAAGATTGTAGAATGATCAACCCTAAGCATTATCTTAAAAACATCATAGTTTCTTTAAAACTTGTTACCCCTAAGCTTTTGTGTGGAGATGTGTATCCTTGCCCAAGTTATGATAGAATACTGTCACGACTGAGCAATTAAGCGAATTAGTTAATGTTTAAACATAGAATAGTTGAGTTGATTTGAGTGTTTTCATCTTTATATTTCATGAAGGTGTTGGTTGTGTACTTGTAATAGATCAACTAAATGCTTTAACGGAAAAATATCCTTAGGGATACATTTTTATAGATTCTAAGGTACTTGAGGAAATAGGATTCACAGTGGGGGATATTCCTGATGACAATCACAAATACGTCTATTTTTATAGCATCATTTATCCATGTATTTAAAACCATTTTGTATAAATATTGCAAAGACTTGCTTACTTAATGTTTGTATTTAAGATTGCAGTAAATTTACGGAGTATTGGGGAATATTAGCCCAAAGGCGCGCATTCTAGAGCTTAAATGAAGATCTTTTTGAAGATTTGCTATTCTTGACAACCTATAGTCATATCATCAAGGAAGATACGGCGTATCATGCATGCACTCACAAAGACCACAAAGGAATAAAGATCAATACGCCGTATCCAGAGGAAGTCAATACGTTGTATTGAAGATATAGTATGTGAATATTTTGTAAGATATCAAACGTGGTCCCTACTCTAAGAAACCCCTAATACGTTGTATCCAATCCCTTGGATACTGTTACATGATATCATTTCATCACATAAAACACAAAAAGTAAATAGACAATCTTAAAAAGAGTAAGAATAGAAAGAGAATAAAAGAGAGAAGATGGCTACTTGCACTTAGAAAGAAAAATGAGAAGCAATACCCTCTCTACACTTAGAGAGGGCTTTATATAGTACATAGAGTGGACAAGCCTTGTGGGATTTCTTATGGGTCTTTTGAACCGGACCAAACTACAAATGGGCTTTAAGCCCGACAACTAGGCCCAATTAGCTTAAAAGAGATTCCCGTTATCTTCGTTTTCCTAAACAAGGCTCGGGATTGATAATGACCATCACTTTACAAAAAACACGGCTAACAATCTTCCCCTAAGGGGTGGTCATTCAATTATGGATCCTTTTGTGACGACTTGAGTCTTGGAGTCTTGTGTTCTTGGGAATTCTTTTGAAGATCCTTTTGCATGCTTGTGATCATGGATCTTGATCTTTAACTTGATATCTTTTGACAAAATACTTATATCGCGGTCTTTGGCTTTGATTTGTCTTGACTACTGAGATCTCTAAATCTTTATCCTTGAGTCTTAATGCGCCTTTTCGATTTGTGATCTCCACCCTCATGCTTAAGGCTTGACAGCTTGCTAAACAATCTCCCTCGACTTTCCTTAACCCTGATTACTTATTACTACATCATGGTAGGGAGTATACTTTATCACTTATAAGATTCTATCTTTGTCTATTGGTCTAGCAATCTTTTCAAAAAGTTTTTTGGCGGAAGTGCTTGTACATCAAAGATTGCGGAAGAGATTGATAGTTTGAGCTTTCATCATGTATATATCTTTGTCGATTGAGCATGAGGTCTTGAATCTTGACTCCGCTAAAATGAGGTTGTAACGCTGTCACTTATACCTGAAAATTGATGTTAGTGATAAACAGCAGATATACACGAATATGGCTTTGTCATTCGTCTTGAGTTCGGTTACATTAACCTCTAGTTCCATGAGGACCGTTTTACAGTATAAATACTGTACCTGTGATCAGGTAGGTTTAATTTAGAAGAACCTCCTTGACAGGGTTTCCAGCTCAAAGTATTAGATCCTCTAACGCAATTGCATTACATTCACCGTACTTGCTTGTTCTTATTAAAGAAACGTCTCAAAGCAGATAGCACAGTAAGAGTGAATCAAATAGTTACTATCTTTCTGATTAAGTCATCAATTCATATAATGTACCAAAATCGATATCCAGTTGACACAAGCTTGATTCATTTAGAATCTCGCAAGTCACCTACCAAGAGTTTGTTTTATGTTGGCTCAAGAAGGATTTCTATCATCGCTGTGAATACTAAAGAGTATCACTCTGATGTTCTGGCAATTATCACAAGGATAATGCATAGGACTTATTGATACCAAATGTTGTATATTGATGTACGACATTTTGTATATTGGAATTTGTGTCCTAGTGAGATTTTTGATGGATCTTGTTGGCTCTAGACTCTGTAAGTGCACATTTGTTATTTGGTTATCGGAGGCTAGAGCGGACTGCCACCTTTTTAATATCAACGATCTCGAAATGAGAAATCCGATAGAAACATGTTGATCTCCGTGGAAATGAAATAGAAATCTTTTGAGAGAATCTGAGTGGCTAGGGAGGGTTGTGCATTGCATCACTGGGTCCATGATGTCAGTCTTCAATATCAGAATCAACTTTGTGATTACCGATAGATTATGTATTGACCTGTTTCTGCCTAGGGTTGCTATGGAGGGATCTTTCTTTTCACCCTTTATCTTACAATTTCTTTTTCATTCTTCAACCCTTCAGTGCTTAACTGGGACTCATGAGTAGTACTTGTTGTTGGGTTTGTTCCAGCATCGCTCCAATCTCAGTCGGCATTTCCCTTATTCTCATTTTACTATTTTTTTTCAATCATGCCTAGGACTTCTACTCTATCTAATGGAGTGTTCCTGGGTAGATCCCTCTGGTTCTGGTTGGGTCATAGAACGAATATACCTAACCTTAACGGCCTTATCTTTGAGAAACAACAGTTGGTCGGTCTTTGGTATTGCCATGAAGATCCATAAAACCATTGATAAAAAATCAATCAACGTGTTTGAGAAATCATTTAAGACACATTGAGTGTTTCTAGAGTTACCAAAAAGCTCCCCCTACACATATGCACCCTTATTATGAAAGAGTTTTGCACATGCGAGGTTTAGGAACGCACTTATAGATTGAAGATCGTATCCGTTATTAATCCTTATTGATCGCATTTTAATCACTATTCTCCCCCTCAAAAATTGCATATGTGTTTACAATTTTTGACAATTAGTGAATTAAAAACAAGTTAATGTCTAAAATTCACATGAGCCTAACTAAGTCTTAGGAGAACATGAGTGCATGCAGAATGAATCATATTATTATACTCCCCCTCAATTATAGAATAGAGTGAAACTTCGGAGTAGGAGTTTGTTGAGCACACAGCTTTGAAAGAATTTGAAATTTTCTTTTTGGAAATATCTTGAAATAATTGTGCTCAACAAGAAAATGATGTCAGATGTATCTTATTAATTATAATTTCCTTAGTGCTTCTCTTGAGCATTCAAAATTTTGAATGTTTATATGACATTGCTCAACACCGAGAAGATATAAACTTCCTGTTGTGTAGGATAAATAGACATAAATGAACATTTTCCTTTCTTTGGAGACCGAGTCCTAAGCTGACATTTACTTAGAAGTGTAGAGATACAATTTGAATAGGACCAGTTTTGAAAGCATTTGAAACTCTCGCTCGAACATCTTTTATATACCCGTGTCAATATTAATCAACGTTTCTAGGTATGTAAATGTTATCGATTGTCGAGAGACATGTCGGAGAAGAATATTTTTGGTTTTTTTTAAATTTTTTTGATTTTGTATTTTGCTTTTATAGGTTTTATATTTTTGTATCTTCTTTTTCAAAAATATTTATAAATCAAAATAAAGAGAAAGATCAAAAATATTTACAAGTCGAAGATTCCATCAGCAGTGATAGTTGTTACTAGAGTTGAAGTAGATGAAGTTGAATCTTGTTGTTATTGACGTTCATCGGATGCATCAGCAGTAATAACAGCGGAAGACTTTGAAACAACTTGATTTTCTCCATTTGAATAATACGTCGAACAAATTACCGGAATGACTTTCCCAACTCTTTACATGACGTCCAAGGACTATCATATTACTGAAGCGAATGAGGGAGAGAGTGTTGAACACAGAATTTGAATAATTTTTGAAAATCCTTTTGAAAAATTATGTTCAACTGTTTTGAAAACAAGAAGATTTCTCTCCTTTATAAGGTAAAGCGCACTGAAGCATACTCTCCCCTTTTATTTGAAGCTCAGGTTATGCACTGAAGTATACATAAGCCATAGACTTGCAGTTTAGAGAACAGCAATCGGATAGATAGAAGTATGTTGTTTCCTTAGTCTTGATAACCTGTCAAGAAGAGAAGTATAAATCAGAAACCCTTTGCTTGTAGGTTCTGAGGGATTAGAAGTACTTGCATTGTCACATACAGATTTTTCAGACTTATTCTCGGTGTTACTGGATGCAGTTAATTTTCAACATAGGCAAAAAATTCTTCAGTTGGAATCTACGAAGGAAAGTTCTAGGTTTGCTTGCCTAGATGATGAAGATTCCTTTGGACCCAAACTCTTCGTTTCTTTGATTTGCCTTATGTTTCTTTTGATTTTTACGTATTGAGACATTGGCACTTTGGTTATCAGCACGAGAATTCATGTCATTCACATAATTAAGCACACAGACATCATGATTGGCAGTAACTAAACATTGCTTACATATAACATAAACAATTTCGTATTTAGCATTTCGAATGGCAAGCGTAATGTTATTAGATTCAGATGACATGTGCTTCGGATTTAGCATTTCTTCTATTTTCTCGATGTTATTCGAGAGGCTCATTATCTTAGACTTAGATGGCACCTATCGTATTCGAATTGCTCCTAGGATGTGGTTTTCTAGTCTTAGCAGTGTTGTTTTACTTGTTAGAAGAAAACCTGTTGAGTCAGAATTAGCTTGTTGCTTATGAATAACATTTGGTTGTGAAACAGTGATTGGTTTTTTCCTAACGCTTGTTTTAACGGGTTTGTTAGGGACAACATTATCTACCCTAGAGGTCTTAGAAGGATTAGTCCTAAAGATTCTAGGGGCAATCACATTAACAGTTTGCACAACTTTCGATTCTCGTATGGCAGGTGCCGAGTTTGAAGTGATGTATGGACTCATCATTCTCTTATCATCTTTGGGAGAACCGAGGATTTTAGAAAAGGAGTGACAAAATAAAGTTTTGGTTTCTTAAGCAGAAGGACGGTGGTTTTCCAAGATTGATTGCTTTGTTAACTAGTATTGTTTCGTACCTTTTGTGGTGCCTTTTGGATCAGAAACCTTATCAAATAACTCGGCTCTTAGTTTAGCATTTTCATAGATGGTGTCATACAATTGTTTTTGCAAAGATTCAATTATTGAATTGGTCTGAGCTTGTGTTACTTTGACAGAATCAAATAGGTTCTTATATGTTGTATTAAGATGTTCATTTTCTTTTGCATAACTCCGAACCTGAAATTCTAGCGACCGTTCTATCTTCAGTTTCAGAGACCCAGGTCAATGGTATTTGATGCACATTGAGTTCATACTCTTTACCCTTAGAGATACTCCCACCTTGAGCTTGAACATTTCATCTGTTGTTGCATGTCATTATAAGCTTTATCATACGAAATCTTGGTCATATTTGCATTCTTCACACTTTTGTGTATAATTATTCCAAAGAACAGCGTATTCTTTTCCTTTTTAATGATGCAATTTTCAAGTTTTTCTTTCGTACGATCAAGCTCAGTTTGGAGATCAGTATACTGCACTTCATGAGTAAGCATATTGAATATATCATGATCATAACAATTTTCATCTTTGGGTACCTCAGTTGATCTATCTGAGTCATAGACAGGAGCATTGTCAGACTGAGTTCTAGCTGGGAATGCTTGCTGCAATGAATCCTCTGAAGTGCAGTTCACTTTTGCTCTCTCTGTTTCTTATTGAGCATCTGCAGTAGTCATGAAAATCAAATTCCTCTGAGTGCGCTTATAGATCCTGTTTTCTCTTGAGCAAATCTGTAGCTGTTGTGAAGATAAGCAGCACTTATGTTTCCATACTTTACTGTGCAGTTGCTGGCATAATGACCCTCTCCTCGGTAGTTGTAACACCTTATTAGATTACCATTTTTACCATTACCATTACCCTCAGCCGGTGCTGTTTCAATATTTCCATTCCCATACTGATTTTACATTCGAAACAACAACACCTAAGCCATTCATCTTTTCAACATTTTGAATACCGATTCTGAACTGCATTTTGCCCAACTCATTTTCCCCCCCCCCTCATTCCGCACAGCAATTTTGTCTACCTGATTCCAAATTTGTCATCACCTTTGCATTATTGATCTCTTGGCTCATGTTCTTATCCGATTGTGCAATGACTATTGAGAGAATTAATGAAACGTCTTTGGTTGTCGGTTTGTTGACTGGTGTGAATTGAATGCTTTAGTCATTAAAGCAAGTGCCTTGTTCATTGCAGTTGTGGGATCTGAACTGTCTTCAAGATTCTGCATTGGTTGTGGCATGTAGTTCATGTTGAATGAAGGTTGTTAGACAAAGTGGTTGTTGGGTTATGGATGTTGTATGTAGGTAATATGTGATGATTGATCTGGGTGAAACGGTGTAACGAGTGTTTGGCATTGATGCCAAAGGCATCATGTTGTTGTTGCTAGTCGTTGTGTCTCTAATAGCTTGGAAGTCTTTGTTGTAGTCGACATTGCAAAAAGTGATGTGAAATGATAGAAGGATCTTAAGTGGATAAAGTGATCATTGTTGTGGATTGAAACCAATTAACGTTCATGGGATTTTACAAGTCTTAAATTTAAACCGAGAAAAGAATTGAATCTTTCGTGGGATTTTACAGAATCAATAAGAAACCGTGAAACAATGATTAATTGTTGTTGAAATCGTTGTTGTAGTAAAAGAATTTGAGCTTTTGTTAACGATTGATGAGACTTAAACGACGACAGTACACAAACACTATTTAAAGTAATGGTTAACTAAAACACTTTTGAAAAAATAAAAACTAAAAATGAAAATGTGTGAAAAATAAAGGGTAATATTGAAAAAAAAAATTTAACCTAAGGACTAGTGGTGAATTAATTGAAAGTGAAAGGTTAAAATTAAAATTGTTTTAAAAACCTAAGGTCTAATAGTATTAATATTTATTAAACTAGGGTTTATATGTTAGCTCTTTGAAAAATAAAGGGTAAAAAATTGCAATTAAAGATTTTAACAAAACACTATTAAACCAACACAAATCATGCAATACCGTTTTTTATTTCTGTTTCATCTTCTTCGTTGGAAAATAGTAATAAATATAACGATTCATTATTCCATCTCACGGGCACGAACGGTTATCGACGGTAAAAGTGAATACATCACGTTGATCGAAAAAGTATCACGATCACAATGGTATAGATTAGAAGTCCCGTAATGAACCGTCACTCGAAATCGAAAAACCCGAAATTACTTAAAAACGTGTATAGTTTGATATTCTGGTGAAGTGCTAATTCGGTTCATGAAGAGATGTGCTATCCGGTGGTCAAAGACAATATGCAAATCCGGTTGATAAGTTGAATGGCTATCTCTGGTTGTCAAAGGAAAGAAAATGCGTATCGGTCACAACTAGAATGCGTATTCCGGTTACAACTGCGAAGTGCGTATTCCGGTTACAACTACCAAATGGCGTATACGGTTTAAGCTTGATGCTGCGTATCGGTGCTTCAAAGTGTACTAAGTCATGTGTCTTTTCTTTTGTCTCTATAGAAACCAACAAAAAAAACCTACGTCCGTGCTTTTGTTGGTCTTGAAACAGAACGTGTAAGAACAAACAAAGAAGCTAAAACTTGGAACGGTGGTTCCTTGTTGTTTTCAACCCATGGACTGCAAACAAGAAATAAGCTACCCAGCTTGAAGATGTTATAAAAAAGCTCGAAGGAACGCGGTTCACACCACAAAAAAGCTTTAAAAAAATAAGCATTGTCCACACAATAAGCCACGATGAGGACACAACCAAGCTGTTTGACCACGAATAAGCAACAACATAAGCTCTTTTATGCACCACACCAAGGAGTAAGTCACGGAAACGTAAAAAGAACTACAACAGAAATGATTTGAGTAAAAAGAAAGAAAGAAAACGATAAAACACGTTTTTAATGAGAAGAAAACGTTTTTAAGATTTGAACATATTTAAACGTTTTCAAAAATCTAGCCCAAAAGGAGATGTAAGCCAACTTAGATCAAATGTAATATTTATATATGTCCTGATGTAAAATAGCACAATTGTACGTGAAAAAAAAACTACATAATCATTCGAGATGAAAGCTAAGATTTTGTGAGAAAGAAAAACACACAAGTCAGCCGTGGTTTTTCAAAAAATAAGCTTGAAAAATAAGCAATACGACCACAAAAAATATCATTAACCAACATTGGCTCTTGATACATTGTTACATGATATCATTTCATCACCATAAAACACAAAAGTAAAATAAGAAAAATCTTAGAGAGAGAAATAAAAAAGAGAAGATGGTTACTTGCACTTAGAAAGAAAAATGAGAAGCAACACCCTCTCCACACTTGGAGAGGGGATTTAGCTATACATAGTGTGGAACGCTTGGGGCTCGCCCCCCCTTTTATGGGTCTTTTGACTGGACCAAGACTACGAATGGGCTTTAAGCCCGACAAAATAGGCCAATTAGCCTAAAAGGAGTTCATTAACTCGTTTTTCTATACAAGGTCGGGATTGATATCTGACATCCCTTTACAAAAAAAACACGGTAAAGATCGCACGTAAAGACCGACTTCGCAGACCCTATACATACAAAACTCGAAAACGAGTTTTAGTGTTGCTAATCATATTCCTCGATACATAAACCATAAAAGTCGATTTTCAGAGGAGAAAAAGAGCAAAAGAGGTCTTGCAACGCATTCCAATCCATAGAAGACAACGTGTAAGTCCATATACTTTCGTAATCGTTTAGTTTTGGTATCATTCGTTAACTGGTTAGTTTTACCTGGCTAAACAATTACTCTTGTATTTATTATTATGTTTGAAGGCTAATACCCTTCAGGTATTAGCCATTATTATGAAGATTTGAATGTTTGGTTTGTTTATCTCGATTTCTGATTTATCGTTGAATGCTTGTTTATGTTTATCAATTTATACTTGTTTACATGCTTTTGTATGCGACCTATCATTCAATGGATCTAGTGTACGGACAAGTAATATGGTCTGGGATAGCTCTTATATAGTTGATTTATACATCAACCTATAGGATCATAAATATTGTCCCTGCTAAATTTGTGTTAGAATACGCTCAGGCTTAATAGTTAATTTGATATTGCAATTTGGTTTATTGAACGTGTTGACTAGTAAGGTGACTCTAAGATAATTCAAACAAATAACATTCTGATTCATTGGATAGTTGGAAAGTGGACTCTAGAGTATAAATCCCGTTAAGCGGTAAGTGGGTAAAGGTCTCTTATGAGCTAGGGTTTTACAAGTCTCCATTGCTTTAATCCCATAAGATAGATTATAATCAGCAAATAAGGTGCTTTATGCGGAGCTTTAATTGTGATAGAATTAATGTGTCTAGGTCTTAGGAAGAAGTCCCGCCTAAGTCTTAGAAAGATATGCCACCTCGAGCGAAGAAATCCATTGGAAACTTAATAAAACAAACCAACGTTCTAAATCGGATTAATATGGTTAATACAGGTTTTATTATAAGGCTCGACGTCTTTTATCTTTGTTATTTGCTTGGTGGAATCAGTGTCTTGAATTGATTGTAGTCACGACCAACCTGTGCCAGTCTCTCAGGCTGAAACCCCCTTTTTACCTGTTAGAATTGGATTAGATAATAACTAGGGCTGCATAGTTTGACTTAGATTAGAACTAACATACGATTACATAACCAAAATATAAATAAATTGAGATATTTAACTCGCTTCCAGTGTTGACACCCTACTTCCACGAATCTATCACCCGTCGGGTACACTACCCGTTAATGTGTATTTTTTTGTGAAGTCGCAAAATATAAATTTTAAAACTTTATTATCTAAATACACACACATAAACGCACACATCCGCTCTTTCTTCCTTTTGTGAATTTGCCTGCGTGTGTTTTAGTGTCTTGAATTGGTTTTAGTCACCACCAAACCCGTACCAGTCTCTTAGGCTAAAAAAAAACCCCTTTATCCATTAGATTTAGGATTAACATAGGTTTGATAGATTGCCTAACTTAGATTAGAAATACCAAAAGTATATAAATTGAAAGTTGTTCCTCGTCTTTAGTAGGATCGAACCCTACTTACCACAAACTCCCACCGACCGAGTACATTGCCCGTTAAAGTGTTGTTTTTGGTTAAGTCGGCAAAATATAAATTTAAAACTTGAATCATAATTAACCACCAACAAGACAAATCAGTGAAATCATATCTCTCCCTCTCTTACTCTTGTCGTGGACGTACTAAATTTAATCCTTAAAGATATATTGAGAAGTCAACCTACTTTAAATACAATTGGTTTTTAAAAAGCTCAAGCTCACTCATATTTGCTTTGCTGATGACCTTATGGTATTTAGTAATGGGGATTTAAAATCAGTGAAAGTGATTAAAAAGAGTTGGAGGATTTTAGTAATGTATATGGGCTCAACCCAAATTTGAATAAAAGCAGAGTATTATTTGGGGGACTATCAAGCATGAAACAAAGGAATATATTACAAGTCTTACCTTTTGCAGTGGGAAATGTAAGCCAATGAAATACCTTGGTGTACTTTTGATAACCAAGCATAAGTGCAACAGATTGTAAACCAATGATTGAAAAAGTGAGGAAAAAAGTCTTGGACTAGAAGAAAAAAAATTTATCTTATGCCGAAAGGTTATAACTTTTAGCCGTTATGTTAGCATCAATGCAAAATTATTGGGCTCCTCTTTTTCTTTTACCAAAATCTGTGATCAAAGAGGTAAATAAAATTCTCAAAGGTTTCCTGTAGAGTCAAGGGCAGTTGGAAAAAGAAAAGGCCAAAGTATCCTGGGAAGCTATATGTAAACCTAAGGAACAAGGAGGTTTGGGTCTGAAAAATCTTCAGCTGTGGAATGAAACTCTACTAGTAGGGGTGAGCAAAAAAACAGATAAAACCGAAACCGAACCGATAACTGGAAAAACCAAACTGAAACTAGGAACCGATGGTTTGGTTTTTTATTTTTCATATAACCGAAATTTCGGTTCAGGGTTTCGGTTGTATCTGTTTTTTTGTTCTCACCCCTACTAGTAGAGTTTCATTTCCAAGCTGAAGATTTTCTGACCCAACCTCTTGTTCCTTAGGTATACATATAGCTCTCCAGGATTACTTTGGCTCTTTTCTTTTTCCAACTGCCTTGGACTCTACGGAAACCTTTGAGAATTTTATTACTCTTTGATCACAGATTTATGTTTAAAAGAAATAGAGGAGCCAATAATTTTGCATTGATGCTAACATAACGACTAAAAGTTATAACCTTTCGGCTTAACGAATAAATTTTTTTTTCTTCTCGTCAAAGACTTTTTTCCTCAATTTTTCAAACATTGTTTACAAATCTGTTGCACTTACTGCTTGGTTATCAAAAGTACCCCCCGGTTTTTTTGGTATTTTCCCACTGCAAAAGGTAAGACTTGTAATATATTCCTTTGTTTCATGCTTGATAGTCCCCCAAAATATACTTGCTTTTATTAAATTTGGGTTGAGCCCCTTACATTACTAAAAAATCTCAACCTCTCTTTTAACACTTATCATGATTTTAAATCCCATTACTAAATACCATAAGGGTCTTAGCAAAGAAATATGAGTGATTTTTAGTTTTTAAACCAGTGAGATTTAAAGCTAGTTTGCAGCTCAGTCATATCTCTTTAAGGGTAGTGTCTCATCTGCAGCGCTAGCAGCGTGTGTGCCAACCTGACCACCCCCCCCCCCCCCGAACCCCCCGTCACCACCCGCCGACACTGGCGCGAGACCCCCCCCCCCCCCCCTCTCCACGCATCCTCCCCCACGACCTCTGCTCCCGTCCCGCCCTCCCTCGTCACGGCCCATGTTAAATTAGCTCATGCATCTACTCACACGCGGCACTAAAATTATATTTTGCCGACTTAACCAAAAACAACACTTTAACGGGCAATGTACTCGGTCGGTGGGAGTTTGTGGTAAGTAGGGTGTCGATCACTAAGAGCGAGGAACACTTTCAATTTATTAATACTTTGGTTTTTCTAATCTAAGTTAGTCTAATCTATGCTAAACCTATGTTAATCCTAAATCTAATGGATAAAGAGGGTTTTTTAGCCTAAGAGACTGGTACGAGTTTGGTGGTGACTAAAACCAATTCAAGACACTAAAACATACGCAGGCAAATTCACAAATGATAAAAGAGCTGATGTGTCGTTGTGTGGTGTTTATTTATGATAATTAAAGTTTTAAATTTATATTTTGCCGACTTAACAAAAAATAACACTTTAACGGGTAGTGTACCCGATCGGTGATAGATTCGTGGTAAGTAGGGTGTCGAACACTTGAAGCGAGGTTAAATATCTCAATTTATTTATATTTTGGTTATGTAATCTATGTTAGTTCTAATCTAAGTCAAACTATGCTATTCCTATGTTAGTTCTAATCCTAATTCTAACAGGTAAAAAGGGGGGTTTCAGCCTAAGAGACTGGCACGGGTTTGGTTGGTGACTACAATCAATTCAAGACACTTTAATCCACGCAAGCAAATTAACAGAAGATAAAAGAGCGGTCAGTCGAGCTTTATAATAGAAAACTGTTTAAACCCATTATTAATCCGATTTAGAAGTTGGTTTGTTATTAAGTTCAATGATTTCTTCTCTCGAGGTGATATCATTCTTAAGAATTAGGCGGGACTTCATCCTAAGACCTAGAACAATTTAATTCTATCACAATTAAAGCATCCGCATAAAGCATCCTTATTTGCTGATTATAATCTATCTTAGGGATTAAAGCAATGGTGATCTTGTTAAACCAGCTCATCAGAGACTGTACCACTTACGCTTAACGGGGATTTATTACTTAGTAGTCCACTTGTCTACTATCAAAGGAACCAGAAGTTATTTGTTGATTATCTAGGTTTCACCTTCTATTCAACACGTTCAATAAAAACCAAATGCAACTATCAAATTAAACTAGTTAAGCCTGAAGCGTATTCTAGACACAATTTAGCAGGGACCAATATTTATGATCCTTGATTTTTTGATGTATAACTTCACTTATGACGAGCTATCCCAGACGTCTCTACTTGGTCCGTTATCATAGCTCCAGTTGAATGATTGGTCGCATCAAAAGCATGTAAACAAGTATAAATTGATAAACATAAACAAGCATTCAACGATAAATCAAGAAATCGAGATAAACAATACCAAACATTCAAATCTTCATAATAATGGCTAATACCTGAAGGGTATTAGCCTTCAAACATAATAATAATGTACAAGATTAATTGTTTAGCCAAGGTCAATAACCGGAGTTACGATTGATACCAACAAACTAAACGATTTACGAAGTATATGGACTTCTCCGTTGTTTCTATGGATTGGAATGCGTTGCAAGACCTCTTCTGCTCTTTTTCTCCTCTGAAAATCGACTTTTATGGTTTATGTATCGAGAATATGATTTAGCACACTTAAAACTCGTTTTTGAGTTTTGTATTTATAGGGTCTGGAAGTCGGTTCGATACGGCGTATCTATTAGCCGTGTTTTTTGTAAAGTGATGGTCATTATCAATCCCGAGCCTTGTATAGAAAAACGTAGTTAATGGGAATCTCTTTTAGGCTAATTGGGCCTATTTGTCGGGCTTAAAGCCCATTCGTAGTTGGTCCGCTTCAAAGCCCCATATGAAAGCCCACAAGGCTGTCCACTACTTGTAGTATATAAAGCCTCTCCAAGTGTGGATGAGGCGTGTTTTTGTTGCTTCTCATTTTTCTTTCTAAGTGCAAGTAACCATCTTCTCTTTTTTATTTCTCTCTCTAAGATTTTCCTTTTTACTTTTGTGTTTATGGTGATGAAATGATATCATCTAACAAGTGGTATCAAGAGCCTAGGTTGGGTTTAGTGATAGTGTTTTGTGGTTCGGTATTGCTTATTTTCAAGCTTATTTTTTTTGAAAAAGCCACGGCTGACTTGTGTGGTTTTTCTATTCTTCACAAAATCTTTACTTTTCATTCTCGAATTATTAAGTAGTTTTTTTTTCACTTACATATTTGTGGGGGGCTTATTTACCTTCAGGGAAATATCTAAATTAACTTTGATTATGTTGGGCTTACATCTCCTTTTGGGCTAGATTTTTGAAAACGTTTAAATATGTTCAAATCTTAAAAACGTTTTCTTCTCATTAAAAACGTGTTTTATCGTTTTTCTTTCTTTCTTTTTACTCAAATCATTTCTGTTGTAGTTCTTTTTACTTTTTCGTGGCTTACTCTTTGTGTGGTGCTAAAAGAGCTTATTGTTGTTGGCTTATTCGGTTGTCAAACTGCTTAGTGTTGTGTCCTCTTCGTGGCTTATTGTGGTGGACAAGTGCTTATTTTTTTTAAAGCTTTTTGTGGTGTTAACCGGCTTCCTTCGAGCTTATTTATAAGCTTCTTCAAGCTTTTGGTTAGCTTATTTCTTTGTTTGCAGTCCATGGTTTGAAAAACAACAAGGAACACCGATCCAAGTTTTTAGCTTCTTTGTTTGTTGTTACTCGTTTCTGTTACAAGACAACAAAAGCAAGGACGTTGGGTTTTTTTTGTTGGTTTCTATAGAAGACAAAAGAAAGGACACATGGACGTTAGTACACTTTGAAGGCACCGGATACGCAGCTTCAAGCTTAACCGGATACGCAGTTTGTAGTTGTAACCGGATACGCAGTTCGCAGTTGTAACCGGA
The DNA here is from genome assembly GCA_026074375.1 of Tanacetum coccineum. Taxonomy (NCBI): domain Eukaryota; kingdom Viridiplantae; phylum Streptophyta; class Magnoliopsida; order Asterales; family Asteraceae; genus Tanacetum; species Tanacetum coccineum. Next base: position 101,728 of record BQNB010002408.1, on the reverse strand, counting down.
TACGCAGTTCTTAGTTGTGACCGGATACGCATTTCTTTCTTTGACAACCAGATTAGCATTCACTTATCAACCGGATTTGCATATTTCTTTGACCACCGGATTAGCACATCTCTTTCATGAACCGAATTAGCAACTCAACAGAATCAAACTATACACGTTTTTAATAATTCGGGTGTTTTTTCGATTTCGCGTGACGGGTTCATACGGGACTTCTTAAATCTATACCAATTGTGATAGTGATACTTTTTCGATCAAGTGTGTTATTCACTTTTACCGTCGATAACCGTTCGTGCCCGTGAGATGGAATAATGAATCGTTATATTTATTACTATTTTCCAACGAAGAAGATGAAACAGAAATAAAAAACGTGTATGCATGATTTGTTTTGTTTTAATATTGTTTAAAATCTTAAAATTTCATTTTTTACCCTTATTTTTCAAAGAGCTTAACATATAACCCCTAGTTTAATAAATATTAATACTATTAGACCTTAGATTTTTAAAACAATTTTAATTTTAGCCTTTCACTTTCAATTAATTCACCACTAGTCCTTAGGTTTAAATTTTCTTTTTCTTTCAATATTACCCTTTATTTTTCACACATTTTCATTTTTAGTTTTTATTTTTTCAAAAGTGTTTTAGTTAACTATTACTTTAACTAGTGTTTGTGCACTGTTCGTTGTTTTAAGCTTATCAATCGTTAACAAAAGCTCAAGTACTTCAATTACAACAACAATTAATCATTGTTTCACGGTTTCTTCTTGATTTTGTAAAATCCCACGAAAGATTCAATTCTTTTCTCGGTTTAAATCTAAGACTTGTAAATTCCCGTGAACATTAATTGGTTCCAATCCACAACAACAATCACTTTACCTACTTAAGATCCTTGCATATCATCTCACATCACTTTTGCAATGTCGACTCAACAAGACATCATGCTTTTAAGAGCTCAACGATAAGCAAATCACACATGCATCGTTGGCATTAATGGCAAACACTCGTACACCGTTTCACCAGATCCAACTCATCACATTATTATACATACAACATCCATAACCCAACAACCACTTTGTCTAACAAGTTATTCAACATGAACTACATGCACATACCAATTGCAGAATCTTGAAGACAGTTCAGATCCACAATGCAATGAAACAACGCACTTGCTTTAATGATAAGCATTCTCAATTCAAACACCATTCCAACAAACAACAACCAAAAGAGTTCATTAATTCTCACAATAGTCAAAAAATTGCCATCGGATCTGACTGAGCAAGAGATCAAAATGCAATAATGGTTTGATGGCAATTTTTGGGAATCAGGTAAGACAATATGCTGGGCAGAATTGATGGGGTAATGAGGTTGGCACAATGCAGTTCAGATCGGGGGGTGATTCATAATGTTGAAAATATGAATGGGCTTAGTGTTGTTTCGGAAATTGCAAATCAGTATGGGAATGGAGATGTTGTTACAGCACCGGCTGAGGGTAATGGTAATGGTATCAATGGTAATCCGATAAGGTGTTACAACTGTCGAGGAGAGGGTCATTATGCCAGCAACTGCACAGTAAAGTCAAGGAAACATAATGCTGCTTATCTTCAGCAAAGCTACAGATTGCTTGTTGCTCAAGAGGACGAAGCACGGGATCTAAAGGGCACTCAGGGGAATTTGCGTTCATGGACTACTGCAGATGCTCATGAAGAACAGGAGCGAGTAAAACGTTGAATGCACTTCAGAGGATACATTGCAGCAAGCATTCACATCTAGAACTCAGTCTGACAATGCTCCTGTCTATGACTCAGATGGATCAACTGAGGTACCCAAAGATGAAAATTGTTATGATCATGATATATTCAATATGCTTACTCACGAAGTGCACTATACTGAACTCCAAACTGAGCTTGATCGTACTGAAGAAAAAACTGAAAATTGCATTATTACAAAAGGAAAAAGAATACGCTGTTCTTTGGAAAACTTAGTACACAAAATGTGAAGGAATGCAAAATATGACAAATTCGTATGATAAAGATTATAATGACATGCAACAACAGATCGATATGGTTTGCAGCTCAGTTGGAGATCTCAAAATTACAGTTGAGGGTTAAGAGTAGTGATACTCAATGTGCATCAAATACCATTGACCTGGTGTCTCAGAAACTTGAAGATGAGAACGTGTCACTAGAATTTCAGGTTCGGAGTTATGCAAAAGAAAATGAACATCTTAATACATCATATAAGAACTATATGGAATTCTGTCAAAGTATACACAAGCTCAGACCAATTCAATAATTGACTCTTTGCCCAAAAATAATGTATGACACCATCTATGAAAATGCTAAGCTAAAAGCCCAGTTATTTGATAAGGTTTCTGAATCAAAAGGGACCATAAAAGGTACGAGAACAAATACTATGTTTACAAAGTAATCAATCTTGGGAAAACCACCTTCTTCTTCTTATAAACCAAAACTTTATTCTGTCACTCCTTTTCCAAAATCCTCGGTTCTCCCCAAAGTTGATAAGATGAATGCTTTGTCCAAACCAGTCACTTCAAACTCGACACCTTCCACACGAGAATCGAAAGTTGTGCAAACTGTTAATGTGATTGCCCCTAGAATCTTTAGGACTAATCCTTCTAAGACCTCTAGGGTAGATAATGTTGTTCCTAACAAACCCGTTAAAACAAGCGTTAGGATAAAACCAATCACTGTTTCACAACCAAATGTTATTCATAAGCAACAAGCTAATTCTGACTCAAACGGTTTTTCTTCTACCAGAGTAAACAACACTGCTAAGACTAGAAGACCACATCCTAGGAGCAATTCTAATACTGATAGGGTTCCATCTAAGTCTAAGAGTAGTTGCCTCTCGAATAACATCGAGAAAATAGAAGAAAACCATAGGAATTCCCAAATTCCTAAGAATCAAAAGCACATGTCATCTGAATGTAATAACATTTACGCTGCCTTCGAAAAATGCTAATACGAAATTGTTTTGTTTATGTTAAGCAATGTTTAGTTACTGCCAATCATGTTATGTCTGTGAGTTAATTATGTGAATGACATTGAAATCGCGTGCTGATAACCTCAATTGCCAATGTTCAATACGTAAAATCATCAAAGAAACATAGGAAATGCCAATAAATCAAAGGAGTTAGGGTCCAAAGGAAGTCTTACTTCATCTAGGCATAGCAAACCTAGAACTTGTCTTAGGTAGATTCCAACTGGAAGAATTTTTGCCATGTGTGGAAAATTAACTGCTATTCCCGTAACACGAACTTAAGTTGAAAAAATCTGAATGTGACAAATGCAAGAGTACTTCTAATCCCTCAGACCTACAAGCAAAGAATGGTTTTGGATTTATACTTCTTTCTTGAGGTTATCAAGACTAAGAAACAACTTACTTCTATCTATACGAGTGCTGTTCTTCTACACTGCAAGGTCTATGGCTTATGTATACTTCAGTGCATAACCTGAGCTTCAAATAAAAGGGGAGAGTATGCTTCAGTGCGCTTTACCTTATAAAGGAGAGAAATCTTCTTGTTTTCAAAACAGTTGAACATAATTTTTCAAAAGGATTTTCAAAATTTTTCAAAATTCTGTGTTCAACACTCTCTCCTCATGTCGCTTCAGTAGATATGATAGTCATGACGTCAATGGTAAGAGTTGGAAAGTCTATTCGGTAATTTGTTCGACGAATTATTCAAATGGAGAAAATCAAGTTGTTTCAAAGTCTTCCGCTGTTATTACTGCTGATGCATCCGATGAACGTCAATAACAACAAGATTCAACTTCCATCTACTTCAAACTTAGTAACAACTAGCATGCTGTTTGGAATCTTCGACTTGAAAATATTTTTATCTTTCTCTTTATTTTGATTATAAAATATTTTTTGAAAAAGAAGATACAAAAATATTAAAACCTATAAAAGCAACATACAAAATCAAAAAAATTTAAAAAAAAACCAAAAAATATCTTCTCCGAATGTCTCTGACAATCGAATAACATTTACATACTAGAAACGTTGATTAATATTGGACAGGTATATAAAAGATGTTCGAGCGAGAGTTTCAAATGCTTTCAAAACATGTCCTTTCAAATTTTTCTCTACGACTTCTAAGTAAATGTCAGCTTAGGACTCGGTCCTCAAAGAAAGGAAAATGTTCATTTATGTCCTATTTATCCGACACAACAGGAAGTTATATATATTCTCGGTGTGGAGCAATAGTCATATTAAACATTCAAAAAATTTTGCATCTCAAGAGAAGCACTTAAGGAAATATAATTAATAATGATACATAGACATATTATTTGTTGTCACAATTATTTCAAGATAGTTCCAAAAAGAAAATTTCAACATTCTTTAAAGCAGTGTGCTCAACAAACTCCCACTCCAAGTTTTCACTCTATTCTATAATTGAGGGGGGTATAATAATATGATTCATTCTGCATGCATCATGTTTCCTAAGACTTAGTTAGGCTCAATGTGAATTGTTAGACATTAACTTGTTTTTCAATTTCACTAATTGTCCAAAAAATTGTAACAAATATGCAATTTTTGAGGGGTGGAGAATAGTGAATAAACAATTGATCAATAAGGATTAAAAACGGTACGATCTTCAATCTTAGCTGCGTCCTCAACATCGCATGCGCAAAAATCCTTTTTCATTTTATGGTGCATAATGTTAGGGGGAGCTTTTTGGTAAACTCTTAGAAACACTCAATGTGTCTTAATGATTTCTCAGACACGTTGTTGATTTTTTATCAAATTGGTTTTTAAGGATCTTCATGGCAATCACAAAGACAGACCTAACCTGTTGTTTCTCAAGGATAAGGCGCCGTTAAGGTTTAGGTATATTTCGTTTATGACCAACCAGAACTAGAGGGAATTACCCGAGGAACACTTCATTGATAGAGTTCGAAGTCCTAGGTATAATGAAAAAATAGTTAAAATGAGAATAAGGGAATAGTGCCCGACTGAGATGGAGCAGTGTGGAACAAACCAACAAAGTACTAGTCATGAGTCCAGTAAGCATGACGGGTGTAGAGAAATGAAAAGAATTGTAAGGAATAAAGGGTGAAAAGAATGAATCCCTCCATACAACCTAGGCAGAAAACCAGGTCAATTCATAATTATCTTGGTAATCTCAAAAGTTGATTCTTGATATTGAAGATCTGACTTATGGACCAGTGATGCTGCACTGCACAACCTCCTAAGCATCAAGTTTATCTCTCATAAAGATTTTATTTCATTGCCACGGAGATCCACATGTTTCTATCGGATTTCTCATTTCGAGATGTTGATATTCAAAAGGTGGGCAGTCGTTAGCCTCCGATAACCAATAACAAATGTGCCACTACAGAGTTAGAGCCAACAAGCATCCATCAAAAATCTCAATAGGACACACATTTCCAATATACAAACTGTCGTACTATCAATATACAAATGTGGGTATCATTAAGTCCTACTGCATATTTCCTTGGATACTTGCAGGAACAATCAGAGTGTATCATTGTATTACAGCGATGATAGAAATCTTCTTGGCAATAAAACAAATCTTGGTAGGTGACTTGCGAGATTCTAAATGAACTCTAGCTTGTGTCAACTGGATATCGATTTTGGTACCTTATATGATGATGACTTATATCAGAAAGATAGTAACTATTGGATTCATCTTATGTGCTATCTGCTTTGAGAGTTTCTTAATAAGACACAAGCATGTACGGTGAATGTAATGCAATTGCGTTCTAGAGGATCTACTACTTTGAGATGGAACCCTTGTCAAGGATGGTTCTTCTAAATTAACCCTACCTGAATCTCAGGTCAGTATTTAGATGTTAAAAAGGTCCTCAATGGAAACTAGAGGTTAGTGTAAACCCGAACCTCAAGAGAATGACAAAGCCTTATTCGTGTATATCTGCCTGTTTATCATAAACATCAATTTTCAGGTATAAGTGACAGCGGTTACAAACCTCATTTTCGACGGAGTCAAGATTTCCAGACCTCACTGCTCCAATCGCAAAGATATATACATGATGAAAAGCTCAAAACTATCAATCTCTCCGCAATTTTGATGTACAAGCACTTCCTCAAACGAACATTTTTTGACACGATTGTAGCAATAACAAAGCTATTATCTTATAAGTGGGAATTTATAAATAAAGTACTACTTCTACCTGATGTACTCTAGTACTCTGGATAAAGGAAAATGTTGAGGGAGATTGTAGCAAGTTTCAGACTTAACGCATTGAGGGTGGAGACAAAAGATCGCACGGCGGCATAAAGACTCAAGGAAACCTTAGAGATCTCAGTAGTCAAGACAAATCAAAGCCAAAGACCGCGATATAAGTATTTTGTCAAAAGATATCAAGTTTAAGATCAAGATCCATGACACAAGCATGGCAAAAGGATCTTCAACAGAATTCTCCCAAGAACAAGACCTCCCGAGAACTCAAGACGTCACAAAAGGATACACTAATTAAATGGACCACCCCTTAGGGGGAAGATTGTTAGCCTGTGTTTTTTTGTACAGTGATGGTCATTTCAATCCCTCGAGCCTTGTTTAGGAAAACGAAGATAACGGGAATCTCTTTAAGCTAATTGGGCCTAGTTGTCGGGCTTAAAGCCCATTTGTAGTTTGGTCCGGTTCAAAAGACCCATAAGAATCCCACAAGGCTTGTCCACTCTATGTTCCTATAATAAACGCCTCTCTAAGTGTAGAGAGGGTATTGCTTCTCATTTTTCTTTCTAAGTGCAAGTAGCCATCTTCTCTCTTTTATTTCTCTTTCTAGTTCTTTCTCTTTCTAAGATTTTTCTTATTTTACTTTTGTGTTTTATGGTGATGAAATGATATCATGTAACAGTATCCAAGGGATTGGATACAACGTATTAGGAGTTTCTTAGACTAGGGACCACGTTTAATATCTTACAAAATATTCACATACTATATCTTCAATACAGTGTATTGAGTTCTTCTGGATATGACGTATTGATCTTCTTTCCTTTATGGTCTTTGGTGAGTGCAGGCATGGATACGCCATATCTTCCTTAATGGATATGACGTATTGGTTGTCAAATAGCAACTTTCAAATATCTTTCATTTCAAGTCTAGAATGCGCGCCTTTTGCTATATTACCAAGTTATCGTAACTTCCTGCAAAATTCTTAAATACAAACGATTAAGTAACAATTCTTTGCAATAATCTATACTAATGGGGTTAATACATGGGATACATGATGCTAATAAAATAGAGTTATTTGATGTATCATAAATCCCCCACTTGAATTCCTAATGTCCTAAGTAGCCTTTAGAAGTCTATAGAAATGTATCCTAGGTATTTTCGTAAAGCATTTATTTGATTATTACAAGTACACAACCAAAACTCATGAAAATAGACCGATGAAAAACACTCAAAACATCATCTAATCTATGTGGTTAACATGTAACTAATTCGCTTAATTGCTCATCGTCATTGACGAGTATTTTCTATCATAAGCTTGGCAAAAAAAGGTACAATCTCCACCACTAAAGCTAAGGGTGGGTAACAAGTTTATAAAGGGTAAATAGGAGTTTTAAGATTCCGGCTTAGGGTTGATCAGTCTACAATCTTTCTCCAACTAAGTACCACTCCACCAAAGGCAGCTGAGCACACATTAATGGCTGTAACGACAAAATGACATGTGTGTCTTCGATCACATCCTCATTTGAATTTAACCAACGGTTAGGATGAAGAATGATATCGGGTAAGGGATCTTCTTAATTTCACCAATAGTATGATACAACAAGGTAGCTGCGAATGATACATGGCTGTAACGGACAGAATAGCATGCGCTCGCTACATCCTCATTCGCGTAAAAATGGTTAATGATTGGAAAAAGGGGAAATTAAATTGTTTTGTTAAATAAAAATACGAAAACAAAAAGATTATTCTAAAATACAAGTTGCTAGCACTTTTATCCCGAGTTCATCATGATAAAGACCATAAAATATTTTACAACGTCTTGATCATAGATCTAACAAAAAAACAACAACCTAATTGGGTTTCCGTAACGGTAACTTACCCAATATCCCTTACTTTAACATACTTTCTGTTGGGATTAAAAGTCGTCTTGATGTTGTTTTGAACTCTGCTGCTGCTCATGTTTGTTTGTGGTTATGTTGCTTCGCTGGTTTAGTGCTGATCATTGAAACTTCAATGAAAATATGGCTAACGTGTTTATATACTAGTACACAAAAACTACTGTAGTGATATTAGTATGCTTCTTCTAGGTGAAATAAGCTAAGTGTTTACTATTGTAGTACAAAGTTACTCTGCAAGTGAATGTTAGTGCTGGTCAAGGTTAGATACTCAAAGATGAAGATAATGCTGTGCAGAGCTTACTTAGTATGTTTGATTAGTTAGGACTTGCTTATATGATATGTATTAAGTTATTTGTTTATAGAAAAGATTATGGATACTTAGGAAAGTATTGTAAGCCGACTATGGCTCCTTGGTGTATAAAAGAAGGTCCTAGGGCATAGAGTTCGATATCTTTTATCAATCTTTTGAAGTATTATTAGATGTATAATTCATAGCTTCAAGGTCTTTGTAACCCTAATATATCGAAGAGTATTGTTTTATTATCATTAATAATATTGGAGCTTATTTGTTGAATTGTATGTTCATTGAATTACTGTTTCATTGATAATTCTTCTTAATATTAAAGATTAGATTCTACATAATCTTTAATACATTCAAAAACAGTTTCTACTATAGTTGTGTTAGATTTATCTAATATAACTAAACCTTAAACAAGCTTAAGGAATTTGATCTATTAAAGTGGGATCAACAAGTGGTATTAGAGTTGTTGAGAAGCTGTAAATAAGTAGAACTTGTTTTTACTAAAAGATATGGATCAAGATTCTGCACACATGGTGGCTGCATCCAAAGTTCCCATGCTCAAACCTGGTGAGTATGAGATATGGAGGATGAGGATTGAACAATATATCCAGATGATAGACTATGCACTATGGGAAGTCATAGAGAATGGTGCAACCTTGCCAAAAACAAAAATTGTGGAAGGAGTTATGACAGAGATGCCTATTACAACTGCTGAAGAAAAGGCTCAAAGAAGATTAGAGGTGAAAGCTAGAAGTACTTTAATGATGAGCATTCCCAATGAACATCAGTTAAAGTTTAACTCTATAAAGGATGCTAAGAAGTTGCTGGAAGCTGTTGAAAAGAGATTTGGTGGGAATGCAAGTACAAGAAATAAGACTCCAAGGAATCTATTACAGCTAGCAATACTGAAAAACTTCACTTCTCCAAGCTTGAAATGCTTGATCAAACTTTTGATAGGTTCCAAAGTTGTGAGTTCGGTTATGTTAGGATTATGGAAAAGCCATGTTAAAAGATCAGGATTACCCTGTTATCAATAATGTCTAGTATCGGTTATCAGTCGCTTAATCGTAATCGTTTAATTTCCGTATGACTTTGGGTGTTGGGCGGGGTCTTTACCACATTTTAGCCCTCTCTATCGCCCACTTAAGGGATACACTTATGTTTATATACCCTTTCCAGCCATGGGAAGGGGTTGGTTGAATCATTTTATAATACACAACTCAAGTGTAGTTTCTTACTTTGAAACACATTATATTCTCTACAAAGTAGGCCAATCCCTAAAATCCATTGATTATGTATGATATCTAATATCTTTATAATTGGTATCAGAGCACATGGGATGATTAGATAGATTGTGTGTGCGTTTTCTTGGTTAGATTAGATCAAAAGTTTGGTTTTAGAAGATTTATGGTCTTATTCTTGACACTCTTTGATTCTCATGTTTGCGGTGTTAAAGTTGGTGTTTTTATTGTTGTTTAGTTAGGATCATGTTTGTACAAGAGAAACCAAGCAAAAACGTTCAAAAGGGTGATTTTTAGGTGGAAAAAGTCGTGTTTTTCTCGAATGCGTTTTGTCTCTCTGGCAAATTTCTTGACTGCGTTTTGTTTATTGAGATTTATCTCTGCGTTTTGTCTATTGAGATTTGTCTTTGCGTTTTGTCTATTGAGATTTGTCTATTAAGATTTGTCTAAGCACTGCGTTTTGTCTATTGAGATTTGCCTCTTTAGACTGAGATTTGTCTTTGCGTTTTGCCTAATTGAAGACCCATATTGCGTTTTGCCTAGGGGAGACTCTGTCTATTTCATTTTTTGACTGTGTTTTGTCTTATTTCTTGACTGCGTTTTGTCTCATTTCTTGATTGCATTTTGTCTCATTTCTTGACTGCGTTTTGTCTCATTTCTTCACTGCATTTTGTCTTCAACAAATTGAGATTTGTCTAAGATTCTTCACTGAGTTTTGCCTAATTCATATTATCTTCATTACGTAACTCATTTCAACCAAACCAAAATCAAATTAAACAACATATCACCTAATCTAACCAAACAATCATCACTTTTAAATACAATAACTAATCATAGACCGATCCAACGATTATCATAACCACTCATCATCAAGTCTAAAGCTTCGATGACATTCAAGATGAGAGAATTGCATCAGTTGCACTCATGGCAAGAAAATGCAAAAAATGAGAGTTGCATGCATTCTTTTTTACTACTTCAATTATTTCTCACGGTTCTTTCAGAAAATGAATTAAAAATCAATGGCTGTTTTTAGAACAGAATTTACGACCACTCTTTGACAAGTGTTCCGACTTTTCACAGCTCAAGTTCTTCACTAGGTCAACTTGCAACGCAACTTAACAAAGATGATTTCAAGAGATAGATCCTATGGCGCCTTTTGGGTGATCAACAAACAAATTTCAGATGTTCATCACTTCGCAATTCACTTGGGATTATGCAGTCAAATGACAGAAAAAGTATTTTGTTGATACACTTGAATCGAGGTTCGACAATTCCGTGATTCATTGATCACACTAAAATCTGTTAAGAAAGTCCATTGATGAAAGATCACAAATTACATACATGTATGGATAGATGGGTGAATAACAGACTGAGTGAAGATGCAAGAGAGTAAGGTTGTTTCGAGAAAAAAATAAGCAGTTGATTCTAGTTTAGTTGTTATAAATGTAGGGGGCAAAGTCAGGATGCGCATATTACAAGCAGCAGTTTAGGGACTTATATCACACAAGTTGTGGATGCAGATATCAGACTGTAAATGGACCAAGTGCCGTATGCAGAGGTCATTTGACGACTCCACCTAATGTCTTGCTATTTATGAACAACAAATAATTGATCAATCTGATACCAAATTATGACAACATATCTGGTTGGGAAAAAAGGGTGATAGCATACCACCTCTGATTCAAACCAAATTGAGTCATAGGGGAGGAGAGATAGATAGGATGTTGAACCAAGATCAAGTATAAAAAGTCCTTAGCTTAAGGCTGAGTTTCTCAAAACGATATGCTATGGTTGCAAAAGAAGGTTATAATGAATTGTCAAAACAGATTTTTACAACTTGAAAACATTTGTATTTCCACTTGGAAACTTTCAATGCAACAAAAGGAATGAAAGTTTTCAAAGTAACAAACCATGTAGAATCAGGAGTCCCTGAGCTTTCGTGAATTTTTTGAGGATCAATGATTTGTAAGCTCAGCGTATAGGCCAAAACCACATCTATCTGCAATTGAAGAATCAAATTAAAAGTGTTGAAGGAAGCAAGTAATGAAGCAAACTTAAAAAGGGAATTAATTGTTTTGGAACCATCAACATATGAATGGAACAACCAAACTCCTAAACAATACAAGTAGTGTGGCTAAATTATTGCAGAGAATAAGAAGTCTCAATAAGGAAAATGATCATTAAAAAGACGTACAAGAACTTATGATTCTATAAAATGACACGGAAAATTCAACGAAAGATCTAATGACTCACTGATTGCCTCATGTAATAGTTAAGACTATTGAACGACGCTGATTTATTTAAGGCTCAGATTCGAAAAAAGGGTTATTGCGAAAATGTGCATTAAAAAAATAACTTAAGAAAGTTAAAAGGACTTACTGTGGATCTTAAGTTTTGCAAAAAACATCAATCTTGGGGGAAACCAGTTTTACAACCACATAGAAACCAATCAGTTGTTAGACAACCGACTGCATTTAAGTCTGAACGATGTAAATTTTCAAAACCTCGGTTTGCCTCCCAAGTTGATTTGATTAATGATTTGTCAAAACCAGTCACTCCTCATTATGTGCCTAAAGTTAGAGAATCTGTGTTTGTAAAACCTCTCACATGTGATTTTGATCTACTCATCTAGCGAATAGCTCTAATGATCCTATGGGTTCTCAACTTGAATGGGTCATCCATACATTAGGGTAGGTAAGGAAAAAAGATTACAAGTACCAATAACAAGAATCTTAAACCTAGTGTGAGGCATACTATAGCTTCAAAACACTACTAATGGTAGCAAACCAAAACCTAGGAGCAACAATCAAACATCTAGGAGTTTTCCTGTACCTAAGAGTAGTTGTGGATCATATGTCAAATGGTGTGCCGCTAGTAGCTCATTCTAGGAATTCTAGTTCCTTTTTGGACTCTAAACACTTTATTTGCTCGACTTGTCAGAAATGTGTCTTTAATGCAAATCATGATGATTGTATAACAAAGTTCCTGAAAAAGGTGAATTCTCATGCTAAGGTTCAATCCCCTAAGACTAGAAACATCAACAAACCCGTTGAACCAAATAGTCATACTCAGAAACCTGGTAGGCAGATTGCTATAGGACAAAGGTTTTCTCTCAACAAGTCTTCCGCTTCTTGTGAGTGAGAAGAAACCTAAACACTACTAGATCTTGTCTTAGGTGGATATCTACGGGTAGAATTTTCAAGATTGCTAGTCTTAGGTGGATACCTACTCGGAAAGAGATGTTCCTACGCTAGCACAACCAGGTGACAATGAACCCAAATGGTTCAAATGAATATATTCACTAACCCGAATGAATGCAAACATCTCTTGATGTAAGTGAAGGTACTTTTTTCATCCAAAAAGGAGGGACTCAGAGAATGGTCTGCTGAAAAACACTGATATCTCAAAAATTAGGGAGTTCACGACATTCAAATCCTTTGAAAACATGTAAAAATGACGTTTAAACATGCAGTTCAAGCTCGGCCTACAATGTTAACAAAATCGGATCTTGATGCAACTCAGTATAGGACCACTCTACTTTCTGAGCCTAAGAAGATAAGTTCGGGAATCTTACAAATCCGGGTTCTTGCATTGTCCTTATGTCCCCCACCAAATAAATGATTGGAGCTTTTTCAACCAATGTTGATGGACTACACACCCCAGCACCCCCACTAACCTCTTTGTGTTGAAGACGGTTTCTCCTGCTCTAGCAGTTTCAGTTCCAGTCAATTCAGCCGGTACACCTTCATCTACTACCATTGATCAAGATGCACATTCTCCAAGTCATTTACCATCATCTTCGGGCATTAAAACTTACAAGTTTACATTTCAAGGCGTTTGCAGCTGAATTCCTTCTCATGGAAGACATTCCATGTTGCTTCTATTGGACAATGATCCATTTCATAGTGTTTGCTCTGGAAACCAGGTCTAAGCCTCATCATCGGGGATTCTTAGTTCAACGAATTCCTTATGTCTCTCAACACACTTTCATCTCTGAGGAATGAGAAAAGATCACCGATGGATAATTATTATTGGCAACTCCCGTCTTAACCAGTATCACTAGAAACAACTAGCAACCGATGCCTTGTGGTGCTTGTATAACTCTGTCTTGTCAAAAGTATAACTAAAGGTACAAACTTTTAAATGGCAATAAATTGAAGATTGCTGTATTCAAGCCATGCAGATGAAGATTCACGACTAATTTGATGACTTTCAAGATTGGGAAGTAGTACTCAACTAGACTGTGTCTATGCTTATTGCTTTTAAAACGTGGATCTACAAAGTTAATTGATGATACGCATGATGTATGACTAAACAAGGCTCGATTGGTAGCCAAGGGATATCGACAAGAGGAGGGAATTGACTTTGAGGAATCATTTGCACTGGTTGCACGTATCGAGGCTATTTGAATCTTCATCGCCAAGTGCGCTTTGTAAAAAAAACCTCTGACCATCTATCTGAGGGATGGGTGCCAAGACAACAATTCCTTAATGGCGAGTTGAAGGCGAAGGTCTATGTTAGTCAACCAGCGGGATTCGTGGTTGATCAAGATATCTGACACATGTTATCGTCTATAAGAAGCTTTGTACGGTTTTAATAGAAAAGCCACTACGGGCGAGGTAATATCCTTGTCACGATTTTCTTTTGGACCAACATATTTTCCTAAGGGTGCAGTTGATCCGACATTATTCAACTTAGGAAAACATACAACGGCAAAGATCTTTTCTTGTTCACATATATGTGATGATATCATATTTGCCTCGACGACCCTAAGGCGTGTGACTTATTTTCCAATGAGATGAAGTTCCAAATTTCAAATGTCAATGATGGGACAAATGTCGTTTTTCTTAGGCTTACAAGTTTCTTTAAAATCCCGGAGGCATTTTTAAAATCATCAACAAATTTGCTCTTAAAATATTAAAGAAATTTGGGATGGATTCGTGTGACCCTGTTGATACACCCATGGTGGATCGACTCAAACTTGATGTGGACCCCTTATGGATTCCAATTGACAAGACTCGCTTTCGTAGTATGGTCGGCTCCCTAATGTATCTCACTGCCAGCAGACCCGACCTTGTATTCGTTGTATGCATGTGTGCTAGGTATCAGGCGTCGCCTATCAAAAAGCACCTCGAAGCTCTTAAACGGGCCTTTTGGTATCTCAGAGGAACCATTAATTGGGGTCTTTGGTATCCAAAAGACACCGCTATGGCACTAACGGCCTATGCAGATGCGGACCATGCAGGTTGTCAAGACACACAAAGAAGTACGTTAGGAAGGGCTCAGTTCCTTAGAGATAAATTAGTCAGCTGGTCATCAAAGAAACAGAAGAGCACTACGATCTCAACTACAGAGGCTGAATACATTGCCATGTATGGATGCTATGCTCAGATACTTTGGATGAGATCACAGCTTACAGACTACGGCTTTGCCTTTAATAAGATTCCCCTGTATTGTGACAATCGCCGTGCCATTGCTCTCTACTGCAATAATGTCCAGCACTTCCGGTCCAAGCACATTGACATACGACACCATTTTATAAGAGAGCAGGTTGAGAAAGCACATTGACATATTCACCAAAGCATTACCAAGAGAGCGGTTCGAATTTATACTCCCGTGACTTGGTATGATGAGTATGTCTCCGAAAACCCTTAAACGTCTTTAGGAAGGAGAAGAGGAGTAAAGGTTGGTCCTCCGACATCCATTGTATATATGTATATAGCTTAAATCTAAAAAGAAAATACAAAAATATAAAAACTACAAAAACCATAAAAATCA
>BQNB010002408.1:1918-84060 GCA_026074375.1 Tanacetum coccineum | reverse complement strand
GGGATCTCCTTAAAAAAGAATTCATTTGGAGATATTGTCACCCTTTCATAACTGCAAAGACATTAGAAGAAATCCGCAATTTCAAATAAGAGAGGGACGAGACATTGTATCATGCTTGGGAAAGATACAATGATCTTCTTTACCAATGTTCGTTGCACGATCTGAACTGTCAACAGAAGGTTTATATCTTCTACACTGGATTATACATCTCCACCCGTAAAATTCTTAACTCTAACGGGTTCATTCCTCTCATGACACCAACACAAGCCCTAGAATCAATACAAATCATGGCAGACCATTCGCATGACTGGTATGATGAAACAACCACTAGGGAAAGAATCAACGATGTCCTAGACAATGTTGATTCCATTCACAAAAGTTTCAAAGGGGAACATCTAACCAAGGAGTACCCTCTCAAAAATAAGGACGAGGCAATCAAGCATAACAGATATATGAAGTCCTTGGAAGAAACCATCATCAAATTTTACGAAGACACAATTAAAAAATAGACCGCGGATGATGAAAGGATGCGGAAAATCCTTCTAAACACGGAATCAAACATAAGGGCACTTAAAACTAGAACAAAGAACTTACATGAAAAAGCTTATCAATTAACCCATAAAGTCCTCGCTAATACAGGAGAATAAGTCAAGGAAATAACGACAATGGGTAAGGAAAACATGAAGGAGCCGGTTCCTCGTGACTTACCACCTACGCCGTTTCCAGGACATTTGAAAGAACAAATGGGTAGTCCTTATAGAACTCGCGAAACCATTTGTATAATTGGAAATCCTAAGGAAATTCATAATATAAAAGCTCAGGAAGATGACGGGGACATGGATATCGGTTGGGACATTACAAGCAAGGATGTAGAAAGGCTGAGGCAATTTCTAACACCTACCATACACACTTTACCCAACTTTGAACCAGTAGTGCAATCATATATACCACTAGGATAGTCCATGATAGAGATAAAATTGTAAGGGAAGAGGAACAGGATTAAGATATTCCTCTAAATTGTAGCGCAATGCAACCTTTGACCCCTCAGACGGTTCACATCACACCACCTGACGACGATTATGTAGCACCGGCTAGAAACAAGCAATTAAACAAATTCGAGGAGGAATTTTCTAATATTGCTAAGGTTGCCAAAAAAGAATATGATAACCCTGATACGAAGACACATTATTGTGTGACCTTCATTCGGAAATTACTACACCAAGTGAGCCAATCATCAAAGGAAATGAAATCTCAGCAATAGTATGGTTCTAATTTGTCATTCCCCTACCCAGTAGTAAATTTACAAAATCATGGTGTTCATTGCTACTCTCACTCGCACTTAATCTCAAGTGAGGGAATGAACACCTTATTACTTGGCAAATAAGGGTGGAGTCAAGCTCGTGACTCAAATAAAAACAAGCGCTTTTTGGGAGGCACCCCATGACTATCTTTCATTCTGCATATTAGCTGGTTTGTATATTTTCAACTTTGTTTTGTAGGATCCAGGAGCTAGGAGGCATTTATAGAGAACGGCTCGACTCATAATCATGTGGTAACCTTGCTGAATTTACAGCAATTCCGGCGTAACGAATTTAGTTTACGCCGTAACCACTGTAGTTACGACGTAATCCATTTCATGGTTACGCCGTAACACCTTAAAACTTAAATTTTTTACCATATGATTACGACGTAACCACTATACGTAAATGGACTTTGTGGGTATGTTCTCTGGAAGCCCATACGAGACTAAACTCGTCAATTTGGGCCACAAAGTGGTTTAAAAGGCTTGTTGCATATGCTAAATGCAACCGTGATTCCTACGAAAGTGAGTTAGGTTTGTATTTCCTGTACACTTCATAATTCTTGTAGAATGGTTTTATGCTTTGGTTTATTTTTGTGATCATAGGAGATAAAGAGCTTGCTGGAAGACGGAGATATAGATTTCCACCCAATTTCAAATTTCAAAGCAATTCTCAAAGAGTTTCTTGTCTTAATTCTACTTTTTTCTTATTATTTTTATTTCCTTAATGTACAATAGGGATATTGTACAAATCAAGTGGGGGGATAGGAGTAGAATTAATACTTGACGTATGTTTTGCCTTCGATTTTCTATTTTTCTTTGGAAATTATGCCTTAAAATTTTTGACATATTTTTCTTAAATAACTAGAATTAATCTTTGCCGAATGCACATTACCCTTTATTACTATTTGGTGAGATTTAAGCCTAATATTTCATTTCCATCATATTACTTAAAAATCCACCTAAATATTGAGTGTGTCGGTAGTATTATAGACTTTAGAACTTGGCTTGTACATTATTTTGATACCTAATTGATTAGCAGGAATAGATAGTTCAAGAATGCAACACTTAGGAAATCATCCAAATAGTCTATATGTGTGCGTTTATCGACTTGTTACACTGACTTGTCGACCCCCGTGATAAACCCTTATGTTGCACTCATTATTTGTGCAAGATACCCTTAGATCACCCATGTTAAACCAATCTATGTTTTCAACCTACTCTATATGTTTCGTTACACCATTTCACCTTAGCTTTCCCGGTAGTCTTTATTTTATTTGTGATGAAATCTCTAGCTACTTAAGTTCATGGTTCGGGAGAATGGGAACGAAGATTATATGCTTTCGTAGAAGACTAATCAGTTATGATCTATAAAGACCCCCCTGTACCACCACTTTCGACATTGTTTATATCAAGTGGGGAGATGTACGTGTAATATTAAATGTTGCAGGGGCAATAATTAAAGATATAAACCCCTGTAGCATTTGCATATTTACCATGAAGAAAAGAGGGTGCAACAAAAGGCTACTCATGTGCTAAAAATGTAAAGATGGTGCAAAATAAAAATATATATAAAAAATGAAGCAAGTAGCCCATAATTGCACCAAAACATCTCTGTAAAATGGAGCTAGTAGCCCATTATTACACCAATACTTATGAAGAATGGAATGGAGGTAGTAACTGATTATTGAAGATCATATTTTACTTAGACTATTTGTTTTGTGTTTTTACATTATCAACCATTAAATGTGTATCCCGTGTCTATCCTAACCCTTAATCATCCTTTAAACCATAATACCCTTGCTGCCTTTGAGAGTTATTTAGACCCTAATTCTATTTGGTGCAGATTTGTGTACTTCTCAAGCTTATGATAGAATACATGCTATGATTGTGCAACTGAGCGATCACCCCGAAAATGAAACACTTAGACTCGTGGAGAACTGAATGGCTTGTTATCCCCTTTTTGTGAGGTGTTCGACTTTGATGTTTTCTAGCATAAGAGTTTTATAAATTCATTTCTTGAAGTTATTCTCGAGAAATCTTTTTATGAAATGTTTTAACAAGTTCTACTTGAGGGCAAGCAGAAGTCAAGTGGGGGATATTTGATAACATCAAATATTTAATACTTTTTGGTGGCAAAATACCCCCTAAAATACCTGCAAATATTTCACTAACACTCGAAAATGAGACATTTTCTGTTATTTTGTAGTTTTCAGGTGAAATGCAGAAAAGTGACAAGAAACAAGGGAAAAGGGACTTAAAGTGTAAATTCTGAAGAATGTTACGTCGTAACATCATAAATGGTTACGCCGTAACATTAATTAAGCAAGTACGAAGATCAAGGAAGACTTTACGGCGTAACACCATATCTAGTTACGCCGTAACCCTATTTGGAAGGAAATCTCGTCAAAGTTATAGTTACGGCGTAACACCTTATCTAGTTACGTCGTAACCATGGAGATCCACAAATAAAGAATGAAGATCACGTACATATGGAAGTTATATGAAGGTTACAGCATAACACCATATCTGGTTATGCCGTAACAGCTGCTTAATTATGGAATGTCGTGTAAGTTGGTTACGGCGTAACACCTTTATTGGTTACGCCGTAACAGGTACGATATCTATAAATAGAGGCCTCATTCAAGCTATTCTGACATCACTTCCTCCACAGCCAATTGGAGAGGCGACAAAGGCTTCTAACCTTTGAAAAATTCCACCTGGAGTCCAAGGGAGATCACACTTTACTTACTTTTTGTATTTATATGTTCAAAATATGAATCCTGTAAGAATTATGAGTTTTCAATATATGATTTCTTCTATCTCTTACTGTGTTTCCGTTACCATGAGCAGCTAAACACTTAAAGTGCTGGCCTAGTTATGAATTTACTTTTTTATGATTGTTTCCTGTTAAATTATGGTTTCATTAGATATTCCTTGACTATCGTGTAACCCTGGGTTTTGGTAGTACGGGTGGTTTAGACCTAGCTTGCCCCATTAATTGAAAACCTTGTCATGATGGGATCCAATGGGTACTAGGGAGGATCACTAACTCCTTACCTGGTGTAGGAACTGACCGGTCACCGCACATATCACTCGATACTTAAAAAGCACAGGAACTCTTTCAGAGGGGGTTTATAATCTTTATAGGTTATTAGATATGTTTTGGGAATAGTTGGGATTAATCACTGCAATCTAGATAACCTATCTCCCAAATGATTCGGGACTGATTCGGAATAGCAGGGAGTATAGGATGGACTGCATATGCACATTCAAGTCTATCGACCTTAGAAACTAGTAATGAAACCATAGTTTGACATTGCACAGGAAATTGTCTTCATAACAATAGTAATGAAGTAACTAGGTTAGCACGTTTTCTCTCTTAATATCTCCTATCCTTTTACTTTCAGTTATTTATTTTTATTGTTTTTCTATTTCTTTCAAATTTAAAAATCAAAAAACAATTTTTAAACGTAACATTCAAATTAAAAATAATTATAAACTATTTCACTATTATTTCATAAACACTTTGTAAATTGTTTATACTACCGTAATAAAACCTTAACATCACCTAGTAAACTACCATCTTATAAACTATTTCACTATTATTTCATAAATTAATTACTATGTATATTAAATATAATCACTAACATTCTTTTTACACAACAAAAATCATTTCCTACCATCTCATAAACTAATTTGCCATAATTTATAAGCGGTTTTGATAATATATATATAAGCCACGTTACAATCACCTTATCAATCATTTTGTTTTTATTTTATGAAACTATTTTGTTTATACATAAATTATTTTACTATCATCACATGAGCTACTTAGCTATTGTCTTATAAACCATCTTACAGTTATCTCGTAAACCATTTTGTTGTCATCCTATAAACTACCTTGTTTCCATCTTGTGAATTAATTTATCATGCTATAAAACTATTTTGATATTGTTTATGCATAATGTTAATTTGACAAAAATGAGCGTTTCATCGTTAGTCCTCAATTATACATAGCATGACTCACTATGTCTTATTCCAGAAGAAACCTTGCCATGCTCGATAGTAGTCACCTTAAAAACGTTTGTCAAATCAATTTTCTACTTATATCCCCGAAAAGCAAAAATTTTGTGTGAGTATTCATAGAACGTGTTTGTCATGAGAAACTAAATTGGTAATCATAGTAACTAAGTAGACCTTTACACCACCTTACTACATAGACTCGACATCATCTTACGCCAAGCCCTATGTTGAAAAGTCAAGACGCATCACTAGTCACCCTAGGACAATCCGCTAACAAGTTTACTCACCATTAAGGAATATACTAAATCACCCATTCAATGTCGATGTAATGCCATGGGACTTAATAGTTGTAACGCCATCATAGGTACAAATTCATTATCACCCTAGAAAGGAAAATGTTATAGCTGGCCCTTTAGCCAGAAATGAAAGGACTTAAGCCATTCGAGGCTTGAAACCGTTAGTTATGACTATTAGTTTGAACCTCCCCATACAAATGTTGAACGCACAAGCTGATGCGATGAAAGAAGAAAATGTCAACGAATAAAATCTTCGTGGCATGAACAAGAATTTTAAGACCCGTCCCGATGAGACACTCTGTATTAAGAAGCGGAGTTGGTCACCGCGTCTTGGAGGATTAAGGGACTTGATTATGCATGAGTCGCATAAGTCTAAGTATTCGATACACCTTGGATCTGACAAGAGGTACCGTCACTTGAAGAAAATGTATTGGTGGCCCAACATGAAAGCACAGACCGCCACCCACATTAGCAAGTGCTTGACATAGTCGAGGGTCAAAGCTAAATACCAAAAACCATTTGGTTTGTTGGTACAACCTAAGATACCCCAATGGAAGTGGGAGAAAATCAGCATGGATTTTATCACAAAACTACCTAAGACATCAAGTAGTTACGATACCATTTGGGTGATTGTTGATCGTCTTACCAAGTCTGCTTACTTTTTACCAATGAAGGAAATTGATTCGATGGAGAGACTAACGAGACTATACTTGAAAGAAGTGGTCTTAAGGCATGGAGTACCGGTCTCTATCATCTCTGACCATGATAGCAGATTCGCATCGTGTTTCTGGCAGTCGCTCCAGAAGGCTTTGGGTACTCGTTTGGATATGAGTACTGCTTACCATTAGCAGACCGATGGACAAGGCGAAAGAACCATTCAAACTCTTGAAGATATGTTACGCACTTGCGTAATTGATTTTGGAAATGGTTGGGATAAGCATTTACCGCTAGTAGAGTTCTCCTACAACAATAATTATCATACTAGCATCAAGGCTGCACCATTTGAGGTTGTAGGGTCAAAAGTGTCGATCACTTGTCTGTTGGGCCAAAGTTGGAGATAACCAACTCATTAGCCCAAAGGTCATTCATGAAACTACCGAGAAGATCGTTCAAATCAAAAGCAAGATTCAAGCCGCACGTGATCAGTTACGCCGATGTGAAGAGTAAACCTCTAAAATTTCAAGTAAGAGACAAGGTTATGTTGAAGGTTCCCCCTTGGAAAAGGGTTATCCGTTTTGGCAAACGGGGAAATTTGAACCCAAGGTATATTGAACCTTTCGAGGTAGCAGCGAAAGTTAGAACCGTTACTTATAGACTCGAACTACCTCAACAGTTAAGCAGGGTTCATAGCATATTTCACGTGTCCAATTTGAAGACGTGTTTGTCTGATGAATCACTCGCGATTTCATTGGATGTGATCCAAATTGATGACAAACTGCATTTCGTTGAAGAACCCGTAGAGGTTATGGACCGAGAAGTCAAGCGGTTGAAGCAAAGCCGCATTCCTATAGTCAGGGTCGATGGACCTCTAGAAGAGGTCCAGAGTTCACGTAGGAACGTGAAGAAAAATTTCAAAACAAGTATCCGCACCTCGTCACCAACACCACTCCGGAAGGCAACTCAAGCTGAACTTCGGGACAAAATTATTTTAACGGGAGGAGACTGTGACAATCCATATTTTCAGGTCATTTTACGTCAATAAACACACACTATTTACTTTTAACTTTTACGTGTTTACTTTTAATTTTAACCGTTAAGTTAAATCGCGTGAACAAAAAATCAATAATTAATTAAATCGGCATTGAACAAATAAAAGTTAAGACAATAACTTTTAAATAAGCAAAGAATATAAGTAGTGCAAGGATTTAAGAAAGCTAAAGCTTAGTGAAGCTTTAGGTAAGATCATAAGCTGTTTTCATAGATTAAAGCTTAAACATATTATACAAAGATCATACACAAAATTCTTAATAATACCTCAAACTTTCATTAAAAATAAATGACAACAATCTTAAAAAGCTATAAAATACAAGGAAAAAATAGAATATCTAAAGTAAGCTCAAGGGCTCTCTATTTATAGCTGAAAGGGGAAGATTCTAGGTCTTGAGCTTGTGTTTCTTCTGTGAGGAGGAGGGGAAAGTGTTCTCCAAGCAAATCAATCGTAGCCCTTGATTTTTATTTGTGCTTATTTAAGCTTCATCATAACCCTTGATTTCACCTTGTCCAATCAGCCTCCAAGGGATTGCCAAGGTGTCTTGTCTCTTCTGGGGGTGGGGTTTGAGAGGTTTTGTTGTGGTGCAGGGTGAGATGAAAGGGATGGATGAATAGTATGTTTTGGAGGGTAAAAGGTTTTGGGGGTATTGATTTATAACGAGTTAACGGGGTTAAGGGTAAAGGACTAATGGTGTAATATGATAGGGACTAACTGTGTTAGTCCCTAAGGACTAACGGTGTAAAAGGAAATAGGGTGTTATAGTTAAGTGATTGTTGGGCTTTTGGTTTGGGTTGGTTTGGGCCAGATTTTAAATAAAGGGATTTTGGGCTTTATAAAGACTTTTGATTTAATAGAAAAGCTTAATGGGCTGACTCGGCCCATTAACTTAGGTATGGGTTGGCCCATTTAAGATGCACACGTCTTTGGCTTCGACTTTTCACGCTCTTTTCATTCCCGTGCCCGGTTTTGTCGGTTTTGGCTTCGTTTTTGTCCTTTAGTGAATATCCGTAACCTACACATCACAAATCACAAAACACACATATATATATATGGCATTTTATGTCCGTTTTTGGTCATTTAGGCTCATTTTTATAGGTAAAAGGTATGTGTAATTAAACACATACCACTGTCCTGATCAGAAGGTTTGATACGTCGTATCCAACTAGTGGATACGGCGTATCAAGTGATCAGTCAGAACATAATACTATTTAAAAACAATTAAATGCAAGAATTTAAACACACAATGCGAATAAATACAAACAGAATAATTAGATTACACTAAATTAAATTAATTAATAGTTATAAATACAGATAAGAATAAGGTTTAATTAATTCACTCTCCGGCAACGACGCCAAAAACCTGATGTGCTATCGTGTTGGGTCAATTATTTGATTATCAAGTTTTAAATTTATATTTAGCCGACAAACCTAAAACAACACTTTAACGAGCAGTGTACC
The DNA here is from genome assembly GCA_026074375.1 of Tanacetum coccineum. Lineage (NCBI taxonomy): Eukaryota > Viridiplantae > Streptophyta > Magnoliopsida > Asterales > Asteraceae > Tanacetum > Tanacetum coccineum. Next base: position 75,269 of record BQNB010002408.1, on the reverse strand, counting down.
CGGTCAAGATGGAGTTCGCGGTAAGTAGGATGTCGAACACTAAGAGTAGAACATTAATCCTATATTCTATCAGTATTTTAATTAGTCTGTTTACTGGTTAAACCTATGCTATGTACGTTGTCTAATGATATGAGGATTTTCAGCCTGAGAGACTGGCACAAGTTTGGTGATGACAAATATCAATTCAATACACAATAAACACAAAATAAGAAAATCAAAAGATAGAAAAGCGGTACAAGCCAAATGATAGAAAACCATATTAGCCATATTAAATCCGGTTTAATGCTGGTTTGTTTGTTTTAGTGCAATGACTTACTTATCTCGAAGCGGCATATCATTCTTAAGACTTAGGCGAGAATTCATCCAAAGACCTATACACGATTAATCTTGTCACAATTAACGCATCCGCATAAAGCATCCTTTAGTTTAATTATAATCTATCTTGGAGAATTAAAGCAGTAGTGATCCTGTTAAAACCCTAGCCCAACGGGACTTTACCCACTTATTGTTTGACGATGTTTTATATACTGGTAGTCCACTATTCAAATCTGTATCAGTTAATTAAGAGCATGATTGCTGAAACATAAACGGGTCACCTACTGGTCCAACTAAGCTCATAATTCCAAGACAAAGACAAAACGTTATTTGTGATCCTATTGGTCCAGTAATATGAAACACGATATGGAGAGCTATCCCGGTATCTAGATTACTTGGTCTGTATCACTAGATCCAGTTGAATGATAGGATGCATATTCAAACACATAAACAAGTATGAGGTGATAAACATAATTAAACAATCAACGATAAATTAAGAAATCGATTTTAAAACAAACCAAACATTGAACTTTCATTAAGATGGCTAATACCCGAGGGTATTAGCCCACAACCATTGTAATTATACAAGCGTAATCAAACAATTAAAATTGAACGATTAAGAGAGTAAAAATTACACGATGTCTTCTATGGATTCGTGATCAATGCTTGACCTTGGTGGCTGATCTTCTCTTCTAAAATTCGTCTTTAATGAGTATGGTATAAAGAATATGATATTGCACACTGAAAACTCGTTTTTGAGTCTTCTATTTATAGTGTCTGAAAAAGACTCGATACGCCGTATCTGGCAAGGTCGATACGGCGTATTGGGCTGGATTCCTTGGAGTGCGTGCTACGTTCAAATCAATCAGTGATATCATTCCTAATTTACTTGATTTACTGTATCTTCGAATAGTTATCTTCATGGATACGGCGTATGTAGACAACATGGATACGCCGTATTAGGAATTGGTCAAACGCGTTTTCTTGTGAAGTCTTGGCGCAGATACGCCGTATCTCTTTAGTTGGATACGGCGTATTGGTGAAATTTCAGCAATCTTCAAATATCTTCGTTTTGGCTCCAAATTATGCGCCTTTTAGCTTGTCTTCACAAAACACTCCTGAATTACTGCATTTATCAACTTTAAAGCAATTAAGTACCAAATAATGCAATAATTATATAAAAGTGGGCAAAACAGATGGGATAAATGATATAATAAAGTGACGTTATTTGATGTCATCAAATATCCCCCCACTTGAATCCTACTTGTCCTCAAGTAGACTTTAGAAAAAGTTTTAGTTTATGAAAATGTGTCCCAACCGAAGTTGAGGTTTTTCCGTTTAAGCATCGTTTTGTCCTAATCACCTGTACATAACCGAGCTCCTCACGAAATATGGAAATGAAAACACTCAGATCACTCAACTAATCTAGGGTGCAACATTTAAGTAGTACGCTCAATTGCTCGGTCGTGATTAGCTTCGTATCATAGGCTTGGCAAGGATACACATCTCCACCGCTAAAGCTAAGGAGAAACAAGTCAAAAGATAAATTGGGTTAAGAAGGCTTAGGGTTGATCATTCAACAGTCTTTCACCATAAGTACCACACCAACAAGGCAGCTGTATCGTACATACACGGCCGTAACGACAGAATAGACATATACAATCCGAACACATCCCCGTTCGTGTTTAACCAGCGGTTAGGATGAAGAACGATATAGGGTAGGGAGCTTCTAACTTTCACCAAAAGTCGTCATCCAACAAGGCAACTGAGACATGCATACATGGCCGTAATGACAGAATAGACATGCATGCTCGAACAAGTCCTTGTTCGAGTAGACATTAAGGTTAGTTGCTAGGAAAGGGAAGTAAAATGGGTGTTAAACAAAATTACAAAACAAATAGATTAAGCCAACAAATAAGGTACGGTTGATAGTAACCTTCCCCCGACCATTCCATGACAAAGACTTGAACATATAGACAAATTCCTCGATCATAGAAATGACAAAGACAACCTAAGTTGGCGTTCCCATAACAGTCAACTTCCCTTACATCCCGCTCTATACATACTTTTACATAATAAGTGGTGATATCGGCCACTTTTTACAAGACTTTACATCGTCAATTTTCGTAACGTATCAATGAATAATCGACCCTTCCAAGTGATTTATTCGATATAAACTTCTTTTTAACCGACTATTATTCTTCTCCTTTTTTTTGCAATACATCATAAATCTCGATTTAATTCCACCGTCTTCACCATCATAATTTGTCCGAATAATTTTTTCCTTGAAACACTTCTTCTTCGGACATGATTCATAATCGCGAAAGTAGCAAAACTTACGAGCTACATATTTTTCCCATTGCATTGTGTAATTTCCCGACCATTACAGAGATAGAAAAATTTCACTTTGACATAGGAAATACAAAACTTTACACGAAAGCAACTAGCAACATTGATTAAAATAGGCTTAATCTACACGGTAGGATAAGGTGCAAGGGTGTAACGAAACATATAATATGGTGTAGAAAAAGAAAATATTGGCTCAATAGGATGTTCTAGGGGATTTTACTCTAAAATGAGAGTAATCAAGGGTTACACGAGATTTAACTAACCAGGGTAGTTAGTTAATTTTACGACATGTAGGCTATTTGGTTTAATCCTAGAAATTTATCAGTTGAACATGTTCTTCCATCTAAATCCATAGTACTAATCATTGCGGTCTCGAGTGATATACCAAGCCAAGTTCTAAAGTCCACAACATCACCGACACACTCATAATTTTGTGAAATTTTTAGGTAAACAATTGGAAACAGAATAGGCTTAATTCTCACAATATGTATCAAGGGTTATAGTGCGCTAGGTAATGTAACTAGTGATTTTTGCAAATGTCATGCTGAATTTTTTTAAAATTTGGCCTATTTTTAAGCGCTTTTAAGCTCGTATTATGTTATTTTGTAAAAAAGAAGACAAGTACGTTCTAATTCTCTATCCCCCACTTAAATTATATAATGTCCTCGTTGTATAGATAAAAAAAATAAATAACAAGGGAAAATAGAATTAGAATAGAAAACTCCCTGATGTTTTGCACGTGATAATTCTCCAAGATGAGTTCTTGAGCAAAAAGTGTGTTGACTAGGGCTTTAGCATGCCCGGATGAGTTCAACACATGTCCTTTTTAGAATATACCATATCATAGTTTCAGCAAGGTCCTGCATAAAAGATTAGAATACAAGTGCAATTTCTATCTCGCTACAATGGTACACGAAAACAATTAAACACACAACTGTACAGGGATCAATACGCCGTATCCCAAACCCTAAGATACGCCGTATTGTTCCTGTAAAAACAATTAAATTACTGGAAATTAAATATTAACTTTTAAAAATTGATAACGTCCAGACATCTCTATACGCCGTATCCAGAAGGGTTCGATACGCCGTATAGAGTGTCTGGTAAGACAGACTCGTGAAACAAATAATTAAAATAAGACAAACAATTAAAATGACCGGGTTGTCTCCCGGGAAGCACTTTTGTTTCAGCTGGTCATTAAGTTCGACCTTTTTCCACTTTATTCATCTTGCAATGGTTTTGGAATTTCAAACCTGTAATCAATTAATGAGTCGTATTGCTGAACTTACTGCCTGTCTTGATTCTATCACATATAAATAAACCGAGATCATCATATAATATATCAAAAAGAAAACCGGTAATCAAAGTGTCGTAAGTGTAATATACAATACATATCCCTAAAAAGATAATAATAAAAGGGGAAAGAGATCAAGGGTCGGGGTGAGCATCAGTATGAGGGGCTACGGAGGTGCTAGCGTCGCCCATCCTGGGACTAACATGCCTCTGGTAGGGCATCCGTGAGCTACCGACGAGGGTGTTATTGAATGCCTGATAAGTATGGCCGCTGACGTCCATGAGCTGTGTCATGCAAGAGATCAGCCAGGTGGAGACTCTAGACTGCTTGATGGTAAAGCTCTCGATAACTCTTTGCAAGCCTACAACATCACGTCATAATTCATGCACCTCCTTCTCGATCCTCTCGATCCTCTGTGACATAGTCCGGGGCTGAGGAGCGAGTGGAGGTGGTGGAGGTACCTGTGCTGGTGTTGGAATCTCCTGAGCGCCCTCCTTGGCTGCTGGACCAGCCTCATCGGCCTTATGGGCACCAGCCGCAGTAGCCTGCTGCCTTTCTGGTCCTTGGGCTACCCAAGCCCATGTGTCACCGAACCTCGAGCATATGTTGAGCCTTCCAACCTCATGTAAATCAATCAATAGGAGCTCTCGGGTAACTACTTGCAATCCTCTCAATCCCTCGTCACCAACAAGGCTAAAATGCATAGCCAAACGCCCAATGAAGTGCCCTCCTGACAACCTGGCCCCGTTCTTCCTCCCCTCAGCATGCCTAAATAGATACCGCGCTAATAGATGTGGGACGTTAGTAGTCCCCTAGTCCATACTACGGAGGTAGAAGAGATCAACACCGGTCACCTTCTCAGGTGCCTGCCCCCTACCAGAAATACTATAAGCAATCATCCTATGGCACAATATCCTCACAGGGTCTCGAATAAGAATATAAGAAGGGGTGAGGCCCAAGAAGTCTTTGTCAGAAGAGATCTTGATCCAATAATCCTTAAGATCCCCTTTGTCGGGTATCAATCTATTACTGTTATCCCAATAGGCTCCAAACCCAGCCTCTGCCATCTCCTGCTCTGTGCGTAATACCAATGCCAAAATAAACTCTCTCTACATCATTCTCCTCCTAATACCTCCCAACTGAAAACACAGTGTATCAGTAACATTCAGACCCATCTCTGTATCACTCATCCTACAAGTGCTGAGAAACTCCAGAATGAACTCGCGGACCAAAGGTGCTCGGATCCCAAATAGTCTCCTCCAAGCGTGACTCACGAACACCTGCTGTCCCTCTCCAGTATACACCATTCTTAACCTAACTGCCAAACCATGCCTCATCAGTCAAGCCCTCAAAATCTAAAACATGAACCCGGTTAACCGGCCTGCTCCATATCGTCTCGAGCATCTGCTCGTAACTACGTACGATACCCTCGGTGTATCCCTTAACCTGGTATCTGAGCCAAGGGTGTCTCTGATCAGCAGCAGGTAATGGTGCCATATCTGAAAAATTAACTAGATTAGTAAACAAAAATCATTCTGATACAATGTATTCATAGAAGGATACACCATATGTAAAGGTATGAGGTCAATACACCGTATGTATTCAATAGGATACGGTGTATGGGAGTTAAAACATAGAACCTTATATAAGATCAATACGACGTATCTAACTAATTAAATACGGCGTATTGAGATTTAAAATTTTGGGTAAAAATGAGGCAATACGCCGTATCTAATGAATTGAATACGCCGTATTGCTTCTGTAGTTAGATTTGAAAAGGGGTTTTTCCCTTATTTTACCCAGTTTATCCTAATCTTATTATCAACGCCATATTCATTGGGTTCTAACATCTAAAAGGAGCGGGGGGAAACATAAAACAGTCATATAAACCCTAATTTAAAAATCTAAACCCTAACCCTAATTCCTAATAAAAAAAGAAACAAGGGAAAGGATTTAAAGCATACCGTGTGTTAGGATCTAGATGATTTAGCAAGAAGTAGATTGAGATTTGAGTTTTTTGGGTGCGGTAAAAAAATTTATTTATGGAGGTAAAAAGTGTGTGTGTAAAACGATTCGGCATATTAGCTGGGTTTTTATATCCACGCTGGATACGCCGTATAGGGATTTGTCTGATACGACGGATCAGACATTAAAATGATACGGCATATAGGTATACCTAAATACGCCGTATGGAGACCAACTTTTCAAAGTTTTAACAAAGGAAAATGTACATTGGCCTCCGTAATTTTTGTATGAGAACCATCCTTGTAATATAGCTTAGGGTCGAACGGAATGCCAAACGGCACATACAAATTTATAATGAGAAAGAATTGCATTTCGTTTACATAACAATTCCAAATCATGATATTTACTTTTAAGTTTATGATAAAACTTCCCCTTCTGAAAGTTTTAATGATTTTATCGTGACTTGTTTCAGAAAGCCCATTTGCCTCAGGTGTAGTTTCATTGCCCTCTGAAGACTGTATTATATCGATATCATTATCATTTCCAGAATCCGTATTTAATTCATTGACTGAAATTATCTTATACAAAAATGAATTTTCATCAAAAATTTTCCGTGTAATCTTCATCGTCGAATTCGTCTAATGATATTCCGAAATCTACCTTGTTTTCGTTGGGATGACATACCATGGGCTCGGACGGGAGTGCTGTATTATCAAAGACTATGGCTGGGAATTCAGTTTCAAAGTCGATGAAACAGTCATCCTCATCTTCATAGTTTTTAACTTTCCCGAATGTTGCAGTTTGCCAATTAAACGTTCGACCATGTCTTCAAGATTTTTCTTCTTTAAGTCTGATGTATTCCTCCATGGTGATATTTGGGTCGTCTATTTTTTCCTGTAACCAACTTGCGATGGAGAAAAAGATCAAATGGAATAATACGCCGTATTCAGTGGACTGAATACGTCGTATTAAACAGGAATAAACAATGCAGGAATTTAAACAAACAATATAAACACCAAACCAATGCTGAGTAAATACAACTAATTTTAATTAATTAAGATTACACTAAACTAAACTAATTAATGGTTAGAAATACTTATAAGAATAAGGTTTAATTATTCACTCCATCCCAGGCAACGGCGCCCAAAACCTTAATTGTAGAATCAAAATAATTCACTTTACACTTCATATTAAGAACAAGAAAAGTAGGAAGGAGATGATAAGAATTTGTAGAGAGAGAAAGTAGAGAGAGAAAGTGAGAGAGAATAGGAAGTTTACTTGTAAAATGAAATGTTACAAATGACCAACCCCCCTCACTTTCCTTGAGGAGGTGTTATCATGTATCCTAACTATAAGGCTTTCATGCCTTTATAATTCTCGGGGTTTAGGCTCCGGGATTACTTGGGCTTTCACGGATACACCGCGACGGATAGCTTACATTTAGAAGCCCGTTTACCCGTCTAGCCTATTACAACGTATATTAATTAATGTGGAGACCTAAATTATATTAATGAATAAAAACTTCCATGTATCATTCATTCGACTTAATATTTTTGAGGCTAACAATCTCCCCTGAAGCGAGTTCTTATGAACCACTCCTTCGTGAGATTTCATTGAGATTGATTTTGTCGTTAATTCCTTCATGTCTTTGTCTCTGTCAACGTATGTAGGATTGTCCTTCATGCTTTGTGATCTATGATCTTGGAGCTTTTTGTCATTGTCTTTTGACTTGTCTTTTGTCTGAGATCTTTAAATCTTTATTTTTTTTCACTTTTCGCCTTGTTCGTCTTTGCAACCTTGCCGATACTTATTGTCTTGACAATATGGCTCATACTTGACTACATATTGAAAGCTTGTAACATCTTTACCTTGATAGAATTGTATCTTTAAGGAAGATCTTGTGATATCAGAGTTTGGTGCGGAAGTCTTTGTCTTAATTCTTGAGCTTTCATGATTCTTGAATCTCGATGCTTATAGTATGTCTTTGTAGTTTAAGCATGAGCATGTGGTAATGAATTTGACTTCAGCCGGAATAAGGCAGCATCATCTCCATCTTTATGTATCCTGAAATAAAACAGTTAGCAATAAAGCGTGTGGACGAATATGGCTTTGTCATTTATCCAGATTTGGTTGATTTAACCTTATGATTCCGTAGGACCGTTTTACAGTATAAATACTGTATCTGTGATCAGGTAGATTTAAAAAACTCCTTGACAGGGTTTCCAGCTCAAAGCATAGGTTCTTCTAACATAGATGTATTAGATTTACATGCTTGCTAGTTTCTCATTACTAGAAGTCTCAAAGCAGAAACACGGTAGAGTGAATCAGTAGTTACTATTCTTTGATTAAGAGGCGTCAATTCATTTCCTGGAACAAGTTTGATTCACATTGAATTGCACCATTGTTTCTTTCCAATTGACACAAGTTTGATTCATATAGAATCTCGCAAGTCACCTACCAAGAGCTTGTTTGATGCTTGCTCAAGCAGGATTTCCATCTTCATTGTGAGTACATAAGTATCACTTGAATGTTCTGGCACAATCACAAGGATAATTCGTAGGACTCTTGTTTATAGCTTGTGAACTTATTGGTGTTCAATAAGTGTTAGTAATGGAATGTGTCCTAATGAGATTTATTTATGGATCTCTTGGCTCTAGACTCGATTAGTGCATTTTAGTTTTCGTAATCGATCTCTATTACGTGATAAGTGAGAAAATACCACATATCGTTTGTATCCTAAAATAACCGAATAACCCAAAACAGACCAAAAATGCAAAAAAACTATCTTGAATTTGTGTTTTGTGTGTGCAGGTATGGATAAGTCAAAAGAAATCATAAGAAAACAGTCAAAATGAGCAAGCACGGACACGAGATCAGAATGGAGTACAACAGCCGAAGCAAGAATGTAGCCAAATTTTGTTTCCCTTTGCCCAGTCCTTTTATGAAACCACAAGGGCCAATCTTGCAATTCCCGAAAGTCAATTATAACTAGAAATAAGAGAGAACCAAAAGACAAGGACCATTTGTGTTACAAAGCCAAAGTTCAAACGAGTTTTACCCATTTCAGTTATAAAATAGGCGGGTAAATCCCATTCACTGTTCATCGTCTTCCCCATTTCACCCTCCACTTACATCAAGGGGCAAAAAGAAATTGAAGGTTTAAAAAAGGACAATGACGTGGGGGGGGGTTACCTTCACCCCACCCCCCCCCCACCATCCCCCCAAATTGATTAATGTACACCTTAGCAGTAAGAAATTTCACTTTTCCCATCTATGAAGGTCCCAATTCCAAAGGAAGAATGCCACGTTATTGAGAGAAAAGCACAAGTAAGGAAGAAAATTGCTCTTGTATCCCTCTCATAAGTAACACAAACGTCACATCAAAGAATGCCAGCCTGGCAATCCTCAGGTGTCCACAAATCAATCCAACGGCTTACAATAGCCCTCAAATGATTAAGGCAATGAATGGCAGAGATTGAAAGTTTGGAGAGCAAGGCTAGAGGTCCTAGAAGCTTCAGCTTGGCCCTATAAATAGGCCTCATTTCTCACAAGCTAAAAGAGTTTTTTCTTCTTTTTAGATCTAGTTTTTAGTAATTTTTAGTGTAGCTTAAATTCGTGTTTTCTTTAAATGTAATTTTCCTTTTTCAAGTAATGTAATCAGTTTCTTTAATTAATGAAATTCAGTTTTTAGTGTTTTAAATCTCATTTTCTAAGCTTTCATTTAAAGTCATAAGCTCTCTTAATAAGCCAAATTGTCTCAATAAGCTAATAAGTTCATATTAAGCTCTTTCAGTCTATAAGCTGAAATAGAGCTATTTGAATTCAGTAATAATCTTACTTAAACCTTAAATCAGTATAATCTATCATGGATCTATTTGGATTTGAGCTTTTGGAAGGGGATCTTAACTTGGAAGAGATCCCAAGGACTTATACCCTAGCTTATTAATAAGCTAGGGAGCTTGTAGCTGCCTTTATTGGTTCCTTTTGTTTAGCTAAAGGATCAAGTAAGTTTCTCTTTTCATTCCTCTCTAATTTCAGTTTAAATTGCTTAGTTATAGCTTTTATGCTTAATATTGCTTATTTGCTTATTCTCTTTGCTTATTAGTGTTTAAATATCTCTTCTAGTGCTTATTAGTTATATGTTCTAGTCTGTTTTTGCTTAAATAGTTATAGATCATTAGTTGCTAATTTCTGTCATAAAAACTCATAAAATCCAAAAATATTAGTTTAAATAGTATAGATCTTAGATTAAGGCTTATTCAGTTGTTAAGTTTTGTTCATTAAGTTTGTTTTAAGCTAGTTTTTATCTGGTATTTAGTATTTGTTCATTAGATTTCAACTTAAAAGCTTTTCTCATATTCTGTCATAGTTTTTAAGGGGTGTTTGGTTTAGTGCACTCTCAAATTTTACACTAGCAGTACTAACAATAAATAAAAAAAAAAAAAATTTAAGTTTAGTACTGCTGACCCTACACCCACCAGTATTAACCATAAGTTAGTACTGCCAGCTTAGATTTTTAGCTAGGAATTCAAGTAGGATTAAGTTTAGTTATAGCTTATCTTAAATTTAGTTTTAGCTTATATTTCTTAGCTCATTTCATAGCCTAATTCTGTTCTTAGAAGTCAAATTGCATCAGCAGTTACTTCAGTTGGTACTGTCTGATATTTTACACTACAAGTACTAACTAACAGATAGTACCGCAAACCTCTGGTTTAATTTGGTAATTTCGAGATGTTTGTAGGATTTTATAGCGCCTATCTTTTAGTTTAAAGTCTAGTATAGTTAAAATGAACAAGGTCCTTAATATTTCATTTTTTTAGCTTATTGTCTTAGTTTATTTTTTGCTCTGTCAAAAGCTTCAAAATGTCATAAAATACAGTACTTAGAGTCCTTAGGATTTAAACTTGTTAATTCAGCTTTTAAGTCTAGATTTTACAGCTTATTTAGGTGGATAATCAGTAGTTTGGTAAGTCCTTAAAATTTTAGAGTCTAGTTTAGCTTTTTAAGCCTTTAAGCTCATTTGGAATTTGTGCTCTCTTGCTTATTTTCTGAGTTTGCTTAGTTCATGCTAAATTTTAGTTGTTTAAAAATACTTCTAGGTTAATTTTCTTTGCAATTTTAGATTAAGCACATCATAAGCTTCTTAGAACACTTTTCCTTTTTCACATTAAGCTTAATTTGAGTTTTTTATAACTGTTTTGGGTAAAACATAGCCTCCAAAACCCCTAGTTTCTGTAAACAGTTATTAATAAGCTCTTATTAGAGCTTATCTTTGTGTTTTAGTCCATAGTGCTTTTGATAAATGTTTCCCCTTGGTTCTTACAACTTTGCTTTTTAAGTTTTTGATAATAAGACTGTTTTCTAATATTCACCTTTTATTTGGATCCTTAGTTTGTTTACGGGTAGACCCTCAGGGACCATTCTTGCATTTTTCCTATTTTAGTTGTTTCATAGTTAATCCTTGCCCGTTAGTACTTTAGTTCAGATAGTCCTTTTCCTTTTGCACCATTAGTCCTTAGTTAAGATTTTGATTAAGTTTATTAGTTTTAATTAGTAAATTAGGTTTAAAGTTTTAATTAGTTTAATTAAACCTGATTTACTAATTAGATAAAATTTTAGGGCTTTTATTTTTATCGAATTGTCGGAATTTTTTCTTTATTTAGTGAAATTTTAGTTTACATTTTTAGGAATTAAAATTAGTTTACTTGCTTAATTGTCGTCATTTGTTGCTTCTTAATTAGTAGAATTAGCTTATCCAAAAATATCTTTGCTTCATTCAAATCAGGATCCGAACTTAAAACGTGGTTTCAATTTCACTAGTCATTGGGGATAACGACCCGGGTGATCATACTTACCCGGTTTAATATACGTATTTTATATATATTATATATTATCTTTGTAAGTTTTTGACTTTTTACCTTGGTTAAAGGTGAGTAGTTGGAATTTACCTAAGTAGTAGTATTATTATATATTTTACGTGTATAAAACTGCTCGGATCACGGAGGCTGGAGCAGACTGTCACCTATTCAATATCAACTATCTTAGAGTGCGAAAGTCAATAGAAGTCGTGTGTATCTCCGTGACAAATGAGACAGAAGTTTCTGTGAGAGAAGAACCTCCAATGGCTGGGAGGGTTGTGCATTGCATCACTGGGTCCTTGATTCGTCTTAAATTCAGAATTCAACATTGTGATTCTGAAAACATATGTATTGCCCAGTTTCTGCCAAGTTGTGTGGTGGGCTATTTCTTTACACCATTTATCCATTACATTTTTTTTTATTCTTCACCCCTTCAATGCTTATCAAGACATCATTACTAACACCTTGATTGTTGTTTTCAACCGTTCTGATTTGTTCCCGTGTTAGCTCTTCAATCTTAGTCGGCATTCTTCCTTACTATTTCATCTCAAATTCATACATAATGGGACTGCTATTTCCTAACTACGGAGGTCTTGGGTAGATACCTCCGGTTTGGTTGGATCATTTTGGACAAATACCTAACCTTCACCACCTTATGACTTCACGAATCATCGTGAAATATGATGTTGTAGGTATGAGATCGTAATCCATTAAACCCTTTTCCTAAGAGTATCAAGCACTTTGAGTCGTTATGATCACTTATTATTTTTAATATCACATTTTAAAATACAATTCTCCGCTTATTTTTAAATACTGATTCACTTAGTTGTTTGAATACTTTTGTGATTAAAATTTGTACTTGAAATACCCATGGGGAAAAAGAACTTTATACTTAGCATGAGTTATATGGGAACATTAACTTGCTCCCCCTCGATTTTACATATGTTTGGACACCATAAAACTGATTCCTAGTTGTAAAATGAATATTAAATATAAGGGTTAGCGTTGTTGAGCACACAATTTGAAAGATTAATGATTTGTCATTGAGACATTCTTGAAGAAAATTTAGCTCAACCACCTAATCATATTAGATAACAATTCATTCTATTTCTATAGTCATTATTATACCGTAGATGTTATTAGACTCTTTTTAATGTGTGAATACATTAAGAATTTGTCATGTTATGATGTATCCAATCAATCATTCTCTAAACATTGTTTTTAGAAAACTCCCTCAAAACTTGGTGACTCATTTAAAAAAATGCCACCTAAAATGTAGAATAATTGTTTGTAAAACAATATGAGGGATGAGTGTTAACACACATTTTGAAAGATTTTTGAATCATCATTGAGAAATCCTTGAAAATTTGTGTTCAACTTGTTAAATAAACCAAATGATTAGAAGACTTCTCTTCGTATCGCTAAGGATACACGCGCACTTATGCGTACACTCTCCTTTGTTATTGGGGTCTGAGTTGCATTCTGAGAGTGATTTACAAGTCATCAAGAAAAAATTAGAAATGGACCTGGTTTTGAAATCATTTAAATCCTGTTCGAAATTCATTTACACGCCCATGTTGATATAATCATATTTCTTAGGTACATAATGTTATGATTCCAAGAGGACATGTCGAAGAAGAATATTCTTTTGAATCATTTTCTGATTTTTTGATTTTGTATTTACTTTGAAATTTTAAATTTTTGTATTTTTCTTTTTCAAAATTATGTACATGTTGACTCAGATTGTTTGTGATGGTGAAATAGTAATTCCAATTCTTGTCATGATGTAGGTCTTGTCTGATGGGGAACAACTTTTGGAACCAATTGAACTTACTGTTCATTTCCGTGGTTGAATTCGAGTTCTTGATCAGTTATTGATCAGAAGGTCATTGCGTATTAATCAGATGAAAATTCCTTGAAGCCCTGGTTTTTTCCCTTCCCAAGGGGGATATCAGTCTTTTCAGTAACCAACCTCGGGTCTTCCTTTGTAGGATATTAAAGATGTACCATGCATGTATGTTAGTGTACCTGCACTGGGACATCAAGAGTTTGTTTGCATTCATACTGGTTAGGTGATAATGGCATTTGACTTTTACGTTTCACTTGTCAACCTTGGTTATGCTGATGTGAATATCTTTCTAGTAGGACCCCACCTATAGACCAACTGTTCTTGAAAAGTTTTACTCGTTGGTTTCCAGTACTAAGACAGATCTATGAGTCATATTTTCTCATGCAAAACGATAGTCTTTTTGATTGAAGACTATGTCTTTTTTAGGATATGTCTTTCTGGTTTCTTTGGCAAAACTTGTTTGCTTACGGGTATGTACTCCTTTTGTTGTCTCGATTGGATGGAACCTTAGCACGTGAGTTGACTTCATTCAGAAGATTTTGTTACACCAAGAATCCTTGATTGCATGAAAGACACATTGTCTGACATGTTGAGCAAACAAAATGTTTGAGTCAAAAAATACTTATAAAATTACTAGTGTGTTCTGATATGGGCTCAATCTTTGCGTGATGAAACTTCTCTTAGATGCAGCGAATTGCTAGACTTTTGGAGAGTGATCTTTTTTTTACTAGGTTTTGGTTTGCTACCATTTACCGTGCTTTCATGATCTTGCGAAAGATTCAGTCTAGGTTCTGACTCTTCCTAACTACTTTCTTAAGTCTTTTTCTTAGATTCCCTCCTAGGTAGGATTATGAAACCATGTCATTTGAGTATACCTAGATGAGCCAGGTGCATCATGTGATGAGTTTTGCAACAACAGATTCTCCTTTCCTTAGGCAAATATATGTAGTACTGGTTTTGACAAATCGTTATTGACATCACTTGGGAGCAAACCGTTGCTTTGAAATTCTAAGTCCGTTCAGACATAAATCGCAGTTCGGTTGTCCTTACAACTGGTTGGGTTTACGTGGTTGTAAAAGCCGGTTTTTCCTAAGATTGACGATTTTGCAAACTTAGTATTCACACTATTTCCTGTTAATTTCTTAACTCATTTTTGAAATGAGCAATTGCAAATCCTTTTTCTGAAGTTGTAGCTTGAAGTCATCATTTTTTGCAATCAAAAGAAGTTTGTGTGTTCTTTGTTCTTAGCGTCTTATAGTCTGGATTAGTAGAATCAAACCATTATCTTTTGTTATGCCTTTCAAAAGTCTCATTTCTAGTATCTTAGCCACTTTTGTTCCAATTCGATGTTTATTGTTTTCAATTACATATATGTCATGTTTAACTTGCTTGATTACTTTTTTACATTTCGAAAAAATTGACCTTGTTGCCCTTCTTTTAAAGATTGATTTTGACGTATTTAAGTTCAAGATTAACACAATGTGCTTCCATTCTTAAAAAATCTTTTTGAAATTAGGCAACAGTCTTTTTGAGACAAATATTTTCAAATTCGAGGGATTGATTTGTGAGTTCAGTTGTCTGGTTATCATTTACATTAGCAGGTAAAGCGACATGTGTCATTCGCTATTGTTTTCAACATTCTGGTAACTCGCCTTCATTATTGAATTCAGGTTGCTCAGTTTGTTGTTGTCCTGTAGCAATACAATGTTTCTCAGCCAGTTGTTTGACCCTCACCATTGGCTCATTCAATCATATTTGGTTGATAATCTGCCTTTCAGTATGTGCATCATTCCTTGATCTGCTGCTTGTATCCTACTCTTTTAACTTTGTCCCACTGATTTTTGTGTCAACCAAACTAGCATCCAATGCTTTACACCTATCAACCTTTCCCTCTGTTGTCTGTATATGTCTTTCATTCACCCAGCTATCATACTCTCATTTATGCTGTGCTCTTTCATCAATCGACTTCTTAACAGATTCCATGTGTTGGATCAGTATGTCACAGAATTCTAGAATCTCGAGTTAAGTGTATTGTAGAAGTAGTTGCGTGGTCATGTCAACATATTCTCATCATTAAATCCGTGACTTGATGAACATCTAAAACTGTGTCTCAAGTACTTTAAAGCACTGCCATGATTCCAATCTCCTGAAATTTCTTCTTTGTCTAAGTTGTTTTTTAGTTGCGTCCACGTTCAGGAACATTCAGGCCTGTGAATGTCTCTATATCTTGACCAATGAGTGTCGCAAAAGACGTTTGAATCCAGACTCGGTTTGAGTGTCCTTGTGAGTCGTTGTTTGAAGAAGCTTGAGCGTGTGAATGAAGTTGTCAAAAGATACCATGCAATCTTTTTGCTTTGTCTTGATTTGTTGCATTTGTTGTTCTTCCCGAATTCGAACACGAAGATAGACAAAAAAAAGTTTTGTTTTTCGTTTCATTTTAGACTGAAATTATGAAGTGAAATTGATGTAGGATCTTTAAGTAGATTTGTTGGATGAAGTTGTGGTAAAAGAAGAAGCAATAGACGTTCAACGGGATTTTACAAGTCTATGATTAAAACCGAGAAAAGAATTGTGTCTTTGTGGGATTACAAAATCTCATAGAAACCGTGAATTGCAAATTATATTGAGACTAGTTTGTTTTGTTGTGGAGTTGATGTCTTGAAAAACTTCAAACTTAAACTGGACATGTTCGCCTTGCAATTGTGCATATTTCGCTTGGTTTGAAAGAAAAATTGCATATTTCTCTTTGCTTTGGAAATTACGTATTTCACTTCAAACTTTACACATTTCGCTTGAAAACTATAACATGATAATTTCGGTTATATTTTTTTTGACATATTATCGTTGAAAATCAACTTTGCATGTTTCGTATTAGCTAGGTTTTTATACCCACGCTGGATACGCCGTATAGG
The DNA here is from genome assembly GCA_026074375.1 of Tanacetum coccineum. Classification (NCBI taxonomy): domain Eukaryota; kingdom Viridiplantae; phylum Streptophyta; class Magnoliopsida; order Asterales; family Asteraceae; genus Tanacetum; species Tanacetum coccineum. The sequence goes on along the minus strand of BQNB010002408.1, from coordinate 58,727 downwards.
GATTTGTCTGATACGACGTATCAGACATTAAAATGATACGGCGTATAGGTATACCTAAATACGCCATATGGAGACCAACTTTTCAAAGTTTTAACAAAAGAAAATGTACATTGGCCTCCGCAATTTTTGTATTAGAACCATTTTTGTAATACCGCTTAGGGTCGAACGGGATGCCAAACGGCACATACAAATTTATAATGAGAAAGAATAGCATTCCGTTTACGTAACAAATCCGAATCACGATATTTACTTTTAAGTTTATGACAAAACTTCCCCTTTTGAAAGTTTTAATGATTTTATCGTGACTTGTTTCAGAAAGCCCATTTGCCCCAGGTGTAGTTTCATTGCCCTCTGAAGACTGTATTATATCGATATCATTATCATCATTGTTTTTTCTGACTTTAAATCATCGGGATGAATAATGTTGAATAGATCATTAAAGTGCAAAACATTTTCTTTATCATATTCAGACAATGATTTTTCATCATTTAAATTAAATTCATCGATATGTTTAAGGTTTAAAATTGGTTTAGTTAAATAATCTGATTTAGACTTTTGAGCATCATTGTAAACAATTGTTGGAAATTCATTTTCAAAATCTTTAAAGAAGTCTAAATCATCAAAATAATTGATAGTAGGGTTGGGCGACAAAGGTATATTATCATTATCATTTCTCGAATCCGTTTTTAAATCATTGACTGAAATTATCTTATACGAAAATGAATTTTCATCAAAAATTACCGTGTAATCTTCATCGTCGGATTCATCTAATGATATTCTAAAATCTACCTTGTTTTCGTTGGGAGGACATACCGTGGGCTCGGACGGGAGTGTTGTATTATCAAAGACTATGGCTGGGAATTCAGTTTCAAAGTCGATGAAACAGTCGTCCTCATCTTCATAGTTTTTAACTTTCCCGAATGTTGCAGTTTGCCAATTAAACGTTTGACCATGTCTTCGAGCTTTTTCTTCTTCAAGTTTGATGTATTAGTCCATGGTGATATTTGGGTCGTCCATTTTTTCCTGTAATCAACTTGCGATGGAGAAAAAGATCAAATGGACTAATACGCCGTATTCAGTGGACTGAATACGTCGTATTAAACAGGAATAAACAATGCAGGAATTTAAACAAACAATTTAAACACACAATGAGAATAAATACAAACAGAATTTTAAATAATTAGATTACACTAAACTAAATTAATTAATGGTTAGAAATACTAATAAGAATAAGGTTTAACTAATTCACTCCCCGGCAGCGGCGCCAAAAAAACTCATGTGCTGTCGTGTAGGGTCAATTATTTGATTATCAAGTTTTAAATTTATATTTAGCCGACAAACCTAAAACAACACTTTAACGAGCAGTGTACCCGGTCAAGATAGAGTTACCAGGTCAAGATAGAGTTTGCGGTAAGTAGGGTGTCGAACACTAAGAGTGGAACATTAATCCTATATTCTATATTTACTGGTTAAACCTATGTTATATACATTGTCTAATGATATGTGGGGTTTTCAGCCTGAGAGACTGGCACAGGTTTGGTGGAAACAAATATCAATTCAGTACACAATAAACACAAAAGAAGAAAATCAGAAGATAGAAAAGCGGTACAAGCCAAATGATAGAAAATTGTATTAGCCATATTAAATCCGGTTTAATGCTGGTTTGTTTGTTTTAGTGCAATGATTTACTTATCTCGAAGCGGCATATCATTCTTAAGACTTAGGCGAGACATCATCCTAAGACATAGACATGATTAATCATGTCATAATTAACACATCTGCATAAAGCATCCTTTAGTTTAATTATAATCTATCTTAGGGAATCAAAGCAGTGGTGATCCTGTTAAAACCCTAGCCCAACAGGACTTTACCCACTTATTGTTTGACGGTGTTTCATATACTGGTAGTCCACTATTCAAATCTTTATCAGTTAATTAAGAGCATGATTGCGGAAACATAAACGGGTCACTTACCGGTCTAACTAAGCTCATAATTCAAAGACAAAGACAGAACGTTATTTGTGATCCTATTGGTCTAGTAATATGAAACACGATATGGAGAGCTATCCCGGTATCTAGATTACTTGGTCCGTATCACTAGATCCAGTTGAATGATAGGTCGCATATTCAAACACATAAACAAGTATGAGGTGATAAATATAATTAAACAATCAATGATAAATTAAGAAATCGATTTTAAAACAAACCAAACATTGAACTTTCATTAAGATGGCTAATACCCGAGGTTATTAGCCCACAACCATTGTAATTATACAAGCATAATCAAACAATGAAAATCGAACGATTAAGAGAGTAAGAATTACACGATGTCTTCTATGGATTCGTGATCAATGCTTGACCTTGGTGGCTGATCTTCTCTTCTAAAATTCTTCTTTAATGAGTATGGTATAAAGAATATGATATTGCACACTGAAAACTCATTTTTGAGTCTTTCTATTTATAGTGTCTGAAAAAGACTCGATACGCCGCATCTGGCAAGGTCAATACGGCATATTAGGATGGATTCCTTAGAGTGCACGCTTCGTTCATAATCAATCAGTCATATCATTCCCAATTTACTTGATTTACTGTATCTTCTAATAGTTATCTTCATGGATACGGCGTATGTAGGCAGAAGGGATACGCCGTATTGAGAATTGGTCAAACGCGTTTTCTTGTGAAGTATTGGCGCGGATATGCCGTATCTCTTTTGTTAGATACGAAGTATTGGTCAAAAATCAGCAATCTTTAAATATCTTTGTTTTAGCTCCAAATTATGTGCCTTTTAGCATGTCTTCACAAAACACTCTTGAATTACTGCATTTATCAACTTTAAAGCAATTAAGTACCAAATAATGCATGAGTCCTAGTTTGTACAAGTTCTAGTTGATAAAATGTGTGCTCTTTATCCCTTAGGTGAGAATTATACCCGAAATTAGGGGGAGGGAAATGAGCTAGTTGAGTCTTGATATTTTGTGATGAATATCTTGCATTACTTGTAGTTTTAGGAAGTATAGATTTAGTATAAAGAGTATACTTGTAAAGTGTAGGTTTTGGTTTGGTTCTTTTATGTATAATTCAGCCTAAATGATAAATATGGGTGAAGTTTAAGATTGTTTTTTGTTTTTATAAAACTTTGGGTATTGGGTATAATAATAAGTATTTGTTGAAGCGTAGATAAGTTTTGGTGGTTCCGTGAAAGCCTAAATGTATTTTATCGCGAAACGTAAACACTTTACGTAACCAATAAAAATAAAATGTGCAAAGTTAATAATTATCCTCCAAATAATTATCTAACACTTGTTTGCAATAAACCTTTAATAGTTTGATGCCCGTTTACGTTAACCGATAATTTTTAGCTTACGCAATTTAACTATATGATGAGAATTAAAAGCAACGCGTACGAGACTAAAAATAAATAGTGAAATAAAATGACGTCGTAAAATGACCTGAAAACACAGGGTGTTATAGAAGTGTTGTCAGAAGATTTATTCTAGCATGAGGAGATTGGTTACTGATTCAATAAATGCTTCCTCAAACGTTTAATCACTAAGCTTAATTTTAGAAGGGAGTAGAATTAGTTGACAAAAGAGGTACACATAAGTTTGATAAGTATGATGATTCCTTAAGTCAGTCAGTATTTTGCAGAAAGAAATGAGTACATTTGGGACTTAGTTAACTTAGGTGTTATCATTTCAACTACTAAAGAGGGAATAATTGTGACATCCAGGACTTAGTTGACTTTGGTGTTACAATTTATATCATCGCTGTCGTGTAAGGCGAAATACGGATATCCAGGAATTAAATGACTTAAGCGTTCCGGTTTAAGAATTAGATGAGTACTTCTGGAAATTGACTTTATACATCAAGACTGCTTGATGCGGCTTACACGTCTACTTTGAATCTACACAAGAAAGGATTGCTGATTCAGGGGGAAGCTATGACAACATCCAAAAGGAGATTATCGAGACGGACTGCAGATTGCTGGCATGGATAGAATGACTTTGTCATTTTCGGTTTGAACATTTTCAGGTCCTGTCTCATACATAATCTTGTGAATATATAAATGTGTAGTATAGACTTAAATATAGGCATATATAGTGTTTGAGTACGAATTTTCAAAAATTTCTTAGTAAATTCAAAAAAATTCAAATTAACGAATTTTCAAGAATTCCCTCATGATTTAAGGGGGAGCATTAAAATGTTCCAATAATCAGCTTGTTAATAATTGGACATTTTTTCCCCGAATCTATGAATATTTGAATCAATTGATATCTAAAATATCAAGAGATTTGACATTTTTGATAAGGGGAGAAAATGTGATTAAAATATATGGCTAAAGATGTGAATTTTAAGGACGCAAGTGCAACATTCTCCCTTCATGTGCTAAACATTTTCGAATATCGATGCACATGTTAAGGGGGAGCATTACAAATGGTTTTAAGGTTGTGAATGATACCAAAAGACCGACCATGTATTTAATTATTTGGAGTTATAAGGTGGTTAGGTATAGGTATTCGTTCCTATGATCCATCAGAACGAGGGAACACCCAGGGACAATCACTAGATAGTGTAGAAGTCCTTAGGCATGATGTAAAAAAAGGAGTAAAAGTGAGAATAAGGGAATAGTGTCAACTAAAATGGAGCTAGTACAGAAACAAACCCAACAAGGTACTAGTCATGAAGTCTCGGTAAGCACTGATGAATTAAAAAGAAAAGTTATGATAAAGGGTGAAAAGAAAGAATCCCTCTTTACACTTAGGCAGAAACCAGGTCAATATATAAACTGTCAAAAACACTAAGCATTCTCTGGTATTAAAAGACTGACATCAATTGACCTAGTGATGCAATTCACAACCCACTCTAGCCACTCAGAATCTCTAAAAGATTTCAGTTTCATATCTCATGGAGATTAAACCACCATTTCTATATGACTTTCCACTCCGAGTTAGTAGGTAATTAAAAAGGTGGCAGTCTGCACCAGCCTTCGATCACTAAAAAAAGCAAATGTTGCACTATTGACTCTAGAGCAAAAGAGATCATGCCATATAATCTCATTAGACACTTGTCAAGAATTAATGCCCTGCTTATTCACACAATGTGAAAAATAAGAAATATATATCAAGAGTCCTACGCATCATTGATGTGCTGTCGTGTAGGATTAATTTATTGATTAACAAGTTTTAAATTTATATTTTGCCGACTTATACTAAAACAACACTTTAACGGACAGTGTACCCGATCGGGTAGAGTTTTGTGGTAAGTAGGGTGTCGAACACTAAGAGCGAGATTGTTAACCTTATAATCTATTAGTATTTTAATTATTCTAATTACTTGTTAAACCTATGCTATATACGTTTTCTAACGATGATGGGGGGTTTTCAGCCTGAGAGACTGGCACAGGTTTTATGGTGACAATAATCAATTCTAAACACAATAAACATGCAAGAAAACAATCAGAAGATAAAAGAGCGGTACAAGCCAAATAATAGAAAACCGTATTAGCCATATTAAATCCGATTAAATGTTGGTTTGTTTATTTAGTGCAATGATTTCTTATCTCGAAGTGGCATATCATTCTTAAGACTTAGGCGGGACATCATCCTAAGACCTAGACACGTTGAATCCTGTCACAATTAACGTATCCGCATAAAGCATCCTTTTAGTTTAATTATAATCTATCTAGGGATTAAAGCAATGGTGATCTTGATAAACCCTAGCCCATCGAGACTTTACCCACTTACTGTTTGACGGTATTTTATATACTGGTAGTCCACTGTTCAAATCTTTATCAATTAATCAAGAACATACTTGTTGAAACATTACGGGTCACCTGCCGGTCCAACTAAGCTCTTAATTTAAAGACAAAGACAGAACGTTATTTGTGATCCTATTGGTCCAGTAATATAAAACACGATATGGAGAGCTATCCCAGTATCTAGCTTACTTGTTAGGCGTAACTAGACCCAGTTGAATGATAGGTCGCATATTCAAACACGTAGACAAGTATCATGTGATAAACATAATTAAACTTTCAATGATAAATTAAGAAAATCGATTTTAAAACAAACCAAACATTAAATCTTCATTAAGATGGCTAACACCGAAGGGTTAAAAAAAAAAAAAATTTTAAGGCCCCTATAACCATTGTTAATTATACAGCTGATCAAAAAACCACAGGTAAAGCTAACGTTTTACCGAACGATACCAAAAATTAAATGATTACAAGAGTATAGGAATTACACGGTGTCTTCTATGGAATCGTGATCGATGCTTGACCTTTGGTTGCTCTTCTTTTCTTTAGAAAATCATCTTTTATGTGTATGGTATGAAGAATATGATTTTGCACACTGAAAACTCGTTTTTGAGTCTTCTATTTATAGTGTCTGAAAAAGTCTAGATACGCCGTATTGGGCTAGGCCAATACGGCGTATTGGGGTGTTTCCCTTGGAGTGCGCGCAAAGTTTATAATCAATCTGCAATATCTTCCCAAAATATATTATTCACCAAATCTCTGCATAGTTATCCAGCTGGATACGACGTATTGGAGATGAGTGATACGCCGTATTGGGAATTGTTTATACGCGTTTTCTTGTGAAGAGTTGGCGCTGATACACCGTATCTCTTTTAGTGGATACGACGTATTGGTCAGAAATAGTCAATCTTCAAATATCTTCATTTTAGCTCCAAAATATGCGCCTTTTAGCATGTCTTCACAAATCACTCCTTAATTACTGCAAATAACACTTTTAAGCAATTAAGTACAAATTCTTGCAATAATTATATAAAAGTGGTTAGTTTATTCGGGATAAATGATGGTATAAATGTGATGTTATTTGATGTCATCAAATATCCCCCCACTTGAATCCTACTTGTCCTCAAGTAGACTCTAGATTATATTGAAAATGTATCCTAACCGAAGTCAAGGATTTTTCCGTTTAAGCACTTCTTTTGTTTTAATCACCTGTACAAGACCAAGCACCTTACGAAGAATGGAAATGAAAACACTCAGATCACTCAACTAATCTAGGCGTATTCAACAAACTGACCCGTATTTAGATACTTTTTACAGGTTTCTCAATACGGCGTATTCCAGTTTATGGATACGGCGTATCGATCTCCTGTACAGTTTTGTTTAGTTTAGTTTAAATTAACTGTAGTTACCAAGATAGGAATGCACATGTTTTTTCTATATTTTATACAGGACCTCGCGAAAGAAATATCGATTAATATTGATGAAGAATTTACAAATCTAGAGATCTTGAAGTGTTGGAGTCTTGAAACTTCAAGGCTGCCGTTCAACACGAATTCTTGCTCAATAAACCTACATGGAGAATCTACCGAGCAAATATCAGGGGAGTTTCTCATTCTAATTCTTTTTAATTCCTGTATTTAATGTTTTATCTATACAATGAGGACGTTGTATAATTCAAGTGGGGGATGGAATTAGAATGTTTACTTGTCCTATTTTTCACACTAAAATGGTTAAATTATGCTAAAATTTAAAAAAAGTTCAAGCATACTTTTGTAAAATTACTTGATACATAACCCGCACACAATAACCCTTGTTAGATATTGTGAGGATTTAACCTTATCCGTTTCCAAATGTTTACCTAAATCCCACAAAATATGAGTATGTCGGTGATGTTGTAGACTTTAAAACTTGGCTTGGTATATCACTCAAGACCGCAGTGATGAGTACTATGGATTTAGATTGAGTAACTTGTTTAAATTTGTAAATGTTAGGATTACACCCAAAACTCCTTTACATGTTTCTTATTAACTAACTACACTGGTTAGTTAACCCCCGTATAAACCTTTTGTTTACTCTCATTTTAAGAGTAAGATAACCCTAGAACAACCCGTAGAGCCAATCCTTTAGGAACTACACCAATTATTTGTTTCGTTACACCTTTACACCTTAGCCTACCCTGTTAGATTAAGTTTATTTTATAGTTGCTAGTTGCTTAAAGTGTAAAGTTTGTATTTCCTGAGTCTTGTGTCAAAATTTTCTATCTTTGGTACGGTTGGATGAATTTGCACATCGCAAATGGGAATGTATATTATAGTCAAAACTCATGTATTTTTACTACCATCGCAATTATTGGTACGTCCGAAGAATAAAGGAATTATCAAAGGAATTATCCGGAATTATTATGATCGTGAAGTTGGTGAAATTACACCGAGTTTCGTAGTATAGTGTTAGCAAAAAAAATCAAAAAAGTTAGAAAAATCGCAACAAAAAAAGAGAAGGAAAGTTTGAAGATAATCTTTTCGCAACTACCGAAGGAATTACACGAAGAATCGATTATTTGTTGATACAATTCAACGATGTAGAGTATTGTATAAAGTGAAAGATATCGCCACTTGCCTTGTAGATTATGTAAAGTATGGGATGATTGGGAAGTTGACTGTTACGGGAACGCCAACTTAGGTTGTTGTTTTTGATCTATGATCAAGACGTTGTAAATAGTTGTGTCTTTATCATGGTAACGGTCGGGAAAAGTGTCTAGCAACTTGTATTTTAGACTTAATCTATTTGTTTCGTAATTTTTATTTAACAACAATTTAATTCCCTTTCCTAATCATTAACAATAGGTTTTACGCGAATGAGGATGTGATCGAGCGTGCATGTCTATTCCGTCGTTACGGCCATGTATGCATGTCTCAGCTGCCTTGTTGGTTTATTACTATTGGTTAAAGTTAGAAGATCCATACCCTATATTACTCTACTATTCCTACTCTTTAGCTTGTTTGAGGTGGGAGTGAGCAGTCACATGTGTCTATCCCGTCGTTACAGGTGTGTATGTGTGGTCTTTGTCGCCCTCCTGGAATATTGGTATCGATAAAGATTAGTTAGAGTAATCAACCCTAAGCCTTATCATACAAACCCATATTTACCTTTATAAACTTGTTACTCCTTAGCTTTAGCGGTGGAGATGTGTATCCTTGCCAAGCTTATGATAGAATACTCGTCACGACCGAGCAATTGAGCGAATTAGTTACATGTTACCACATAGATTAGTTGAGTGATTTGAGTGTTTTCATCTTCCTATTTCGTGAGGTGTTTGGTTGTGTACTTGTAATAGATCAAATAAATGCTTTAACGGAAAATATCCTTAGGGATACATTTTTATAAACTTCTAAAGGCTACTTGAGGACAAGTAGGATTCAAGTGGGGGGATATTTGATGACATCAAATAACGTCTATTTTATAGCATCATTTATCTCATGTAATTAACCCATTTTGTATAATTATTGCAAAGAATTGTTACTTAATCGTTATGGAGTACTTGGTGAAGTTATGCTAAAAGGCACGCATTTTGGAGCATAAATGAAGAGTTCGAGAAAGTCTACTGATCTGACAGAAAATACGCCGTATTATTCTAGACCTATATGACGTATCCAAGACTTTGACGAATCAAAAGACCATTGCCTGACTTTGAAGAATACGCCGTATCCACATCAACGATACGCCGTATATAATACTTTGGTCAACGAAGAAGAACCAACTGGTTTTACCTCAATACGCCGTATCCATCAAGAAGATACGGCGTATCCGTGCCTACACTTCACAAATAACCATAAGGAATTGGAGACATAAATACGCCGTATCAAGGGAGAACATCAATACGCCGGTACTCATAATTAGTAATAACATATTTCTAGAAGATATCAAACGTGGTCCTTACTCTAAGAAATCCTCAATACGTCGTATCCCACATTGCTCGATATGGGCGTATCGGGAGTTTCCAGACTCTATAAATAGACTATCCTAACACTCATTTAGGTACTGCAAGTGTATCCCTAAACACCAAGTCGAACAGAGACAAATAAAGGAGCCTAGAAGGTCATTTATGAGCTCAAGGATCATAGGACAAACTCTTGTAATTCTTACGCAACGAATACGCGTTCGATTAAGGTTTCTTTATTTTAATTGTTCATATATCACCGTGTGTATTTTTACAATTGACATGTTTATGTAAGACTAATGTTTGGTTTGTTATTGAATTGCTTTAATTTAGCATTGATTGTTACTTTTTGTTATCAATTTATATCGTTTATGGGCTTAAGTTTGCGATCCTATCATTCAAGATGGCTGGGTCTAGTCTACATATTAATGTGCTTTCAACTTCGGTGTTGTTTGGGCGTAGGCTAAGAGTCTGGGATAGCTCTCCATATTGCAATTGTTTTATTTAGATTCATAGGATCACATGTTATTGACCTATCCTTCCTTAGTTTAGATGAGCTTAGTTGATCCATACAGGTGACTGGGTATCAATGAGTACGTTCTTATTCTATTGGTAAGGACTCGGACAGTGGACTACTAGTATATAAAGAGCCGTTAAGCAGTAAGTAGGTAAAGTCTCCATGAGCTAGGGTTTAGTAAGAGCACCATTATTAATCTCCTAAGATAGATTATAATCAACAAATGATTGCTTTATGCGATGCGTCTAATTATGACAGAATTAGCGTGTCTAGGTTTAGGAAGAAGTATCGCCTAAGTCTAGGAAGGATATGCCCCTCGAAGATAAGTCAATCATTGCACTAATAAACAAACCAGCGTTTTATCGGATTATTCATGGTTGATATGTTTTCCTTACATTAGTTCTTGACCGTTCCTCTATTGTTTGTTTATCTTCTTGTGTGTGTTTATTGCTTTACTTGTCATCAAAACCTTAGGTTAGATAACTAAACCTTGTGTCAGTCTCTCAGGCTGAAACCCCCTTTTTTGCATTAGTTTTAGGTTTAACTTAGATAACTAAAATACTGATAGAATTAGGAATTAACGATCCCACTCTTAGTGATCGACACCCTACTTACCACGAATCTACCATCGACCGGGTACACTGCCCGTTAAAGTGTTGATTAAGTCGGCAAAATATAAATTTAAAACTTAAACTATATAATTAAATTGCACCAATGACACATCAAAGACCAATCATCCCAATCAAGCAATCACTGATCAATCTTCTTTCTCCTCAACAATGCCTTATTTCAGAGTAATTGCTACCAAAATTAAAAACTATACTTAAAATAAGCTTTGCACACAACTGCTTATCTTCATAACTTGGGACTGGTTGAGTAGGTTGCAAGGACACCTTGCATCCAGAAATGAGTAAAAATGTTAGAATTTTTTCGAGAAAAGAATTTTATGTTATATTAGCCCAAAAAAATTCGCGTCACTCTAAACTGTGATTGACATGTAAGGGGATGTTTGTCTAAGTTTATGTTTTGCGTTAGGCTTCTACTTCATAGGCAGCTTATGGTTTATGAATAATAAGCACATAAGCCCATACATAGTGTTTGGATAACTATGAGATTTTTTTTATCTTGATTTCGAATTTTTATATAAGGTTAACTCGTTATAAAAGTCCTTTTAATTGATGCTTAACATAATGTAAATAATAGTGTGACTCGTTTTTGAAACTCAAAACATTATTATACTATATAACAGTTGTTGAAGTGAACCATTCGAGCCCGCGCTCCTCTGCGGGGCGCAGGCTTTGACGTGATATGCTGCAATAGCAGAATTTGGCAGTGAAAATAATGCCCACATGATACATATAGTCAAACAATTATGAATGTTTATTCATAACATTCAATTTAAGTGCTTATCACATGGTTCAAGCTTATTTTGGGATCTGTTTATATTTGTAAAGGTTTATATCTAACAGATTCTAGAAGTTATTCGACCCAATACAGATTAGAATAACAAAAAAGAAGGCTCTCTAAACAGAAAGTGGGTTAAAAACCAACTTTTTATAAAATGTTGTGAAGAGGTTCAATGTATGACAAACACACTTTAGGCAACCTTCAATCCACCTTATCTATTTCTTTTTAGGTTTTTAATGACTATTTGGATCAGACATAACCTGAGTCAAATTACTTGTACCTAAGTAGAATAAAGTAGGATGCAGTTATACACCTTTTTTTAGCCGGTCAAGAAGGTTGTTATCAGTTGATTGATCTTTTGTTGTTTACTTGAGTTCCACACATCTTTCCAGCATAACGGTTCTTTACATGCACATTCATACACAAAACAAAAGTTTAAATCTAAGAACCGAGCCAAAGCTTAGTGCTAATACAAATAATGTCTAAAAACGTTATTTATATTTTTTGACCTCTCAATATTTTGATAATAACAAAATGTGAAAACGTTTATGATAAAATTAAACGTTTAATAAATTACTAATCATAAAATTCTATTCTAGGATTTAATCCACTTAAGGTATGGTATAAACAAATCATTAACCATGATTAGTGATCAAGAAAATTACTTTTTTCTTAAATCTTATACTTCTACAAAATGTTTTTATAAAATATAAAAACAAAATTATTTATTCATTAAAGAAGGAAATGTTTTATTAAAAACATAAAATTTGGAATTTTTCAACTTTTTCCCTCAAAATAGAAGGTTCCTTAACATTATACAACCTTCACACAAAAGGACAAAATGGACGGAGATATAGCGGCGGACCCCTCTATAGGGTCGGCCGGACCCTTTATATATAAGGGGAACGTCTGGGACCGCCACAGAACGGTTATTTTTTGTCCTTTTGTGTGTGGAGGTTGGATATGTTATGGAACCTTCTATTTTGAGGGGAAAATTAGAAAATTCAAAATTTTAAGTTTGTATAAAAATTTCGCTTCTTAATGAATAAATAATTTTTTTTATATTTTTATAAAAACATTTTTGTAGAAGTAAAGTTTAAGAAAAATTATTTTCTTGATCACTAATCATGTTTAATGATTTGTTTATTCATACCTTAAGTGATTAATCCTAGAAATAGAATTTTATGATTAGTAATTTATTAAACGTTTAATTTTATCATAAACGTTTTCACATTTTGTTATTATCAAAACATTGAGAGGTCAAAAAATATAAATAACGTTTTTTGGAATTATTTTGTTATTAGCACTAAGCTTGGCTCGGTTTTAGAATTAAACTTTTTGTTTGGTGTAATGAATGTGCAGGTAATAGTCGTTATTCTGGAAAGATGTGTGTCCTGTGTGTGAAACGCTGTAGTAAACGCAAGAAACAGTCCGAGTCGCACCGCAACCTGAGTACTCAACAACTCTTCTTGCCGGCTAAATGTATAACTGCATCCTACTTTATTCTACTTAGGTACAAGTAATTTGACTCAGGTTATGTCTGATCCAAATAGTCATTAAAAACCTAAAAAGAAATAGATAAGGTGGATCGAAGGTTGCCCAAAGTGTGTTGTCATTACATTGATCTTCACAACATTTTTAAAAAGTTGGTTTTTTAACCCCTTTTGTTTAGAGAGCCTTCCTTTTTTTTTTTTTGGTTTTAAAATTCTATTCTGTATTGGTCGAATAAGTTCTTGAATTTTAGATATAAACCTTTACAATATTACAGATCTCAAAATAAGCTGAACCAGTTGGATAAGCACTTATATTGAATGTTATGTATAAACATTCCATAATTGGTTTGACAGTATTTGTATCATGTGTGGCTTATTTTCAATGCCAAATTCTGCTATTGCAGCAGATCACGTCAAAGCCTGCGCCCCGAAGAGGAGCGCGGGCTTGAATGGTTCACTTCAACAACTTGATATATAGTGTAATCTTGTTTTGGAGTTTCAAAAATGGAGTCACACTACGTATTTACATTATGTTTAAGCATCAATTAAAAGGATTTTATAACGAGTTAACCTTATATAAAAAAAGGCGAAATCAAGATAAAAAAAATCTCTTTGATATCCAAACACTATGTATGGGTTATTGCTTATTATTCGTACCCATAAGCTGCCTATGAAGTATAAAGCCTAACGCAAAAATAAACTTGACAAAACCCCCTTATGTCAATCACAGTTTTAGAGTGACGCGGATTTTTTTAGGCTATATAACATAAAATTCTTTTCTCGAGAAAGTATCTAATATTTTTTACTCATGTCATGGATGAAGGTGCTTGCAACCTACTCAACCAGTCCCAAGATATGAAGATAAGCAGTTGTGTGCAATGTTAATTTTAAGTATAGTTTTTATTTTGGTTTAGCAATTTACTTGAAATAAGGCATTGTTAAGGAGAAAGAGATTGATCAGTGATTGTTGATTGGGATGATGGTCTGTTGATGTGTCATTGGTGTGCTATTTATTTATGATAGTTTAAGTTTTAAATTTATATTTTGCCGATTAATCAAACTTTAACGGGCAGTTACCCTGGTCGATGGGAGATTAGTGTAAGTAGGGATGTGATCACTAAGAGTGGATCGTTAATTCCTAAATTCTATCAGTATTTTAGTTATCTAAGTTAAACCTAAAACTAATGCAAAAACGGGGGGTTTCAGCCTGAGAGACTGACACAAGGTTTAGTTATCTAACCTAAGGTTTTGATGACAAGTAAGGCAATTAAACACACACAGAAGATAAACAAACATAGGAGGATCGATCAAGAAATAATGTCAGAAAACATATCAATCATGAATTAAACCGATAAACGCTGGTTTGTTTATTAGTGGCAATGATTGACTTTATCTCGATGGGCAATATCATTCCAAGACTTAGGCGATATTCTTCTCCTAGACCTAGGACATGCTATTTCTGTTCATAATTAGACGTATCCGCCATAAAGCAATATTTGTTGATTATAATCTATCTTAGGAGATTAATAATGATGCTCTTACTAAACCCTAGCTCATGGAGACTTTACCTACTTACTGCTTAATGGCTCTTTATATACTAGTAGTCCACTGTCCGAGTCCTTACCAATAGAATAAGAACGTACTCATTGATACCAAGGTCACCTTATGGATCAACTAAGCTCACTAAACTAAAGGCAAGGATAGGTCAATACTTGTGATCCTATGATTCTAGATATATAAATTTCAATATGGAGAGCTATCCCAGACTCTAAGCCATTAGCCAAACAACACCGAAGTTGCAGCGCATTAAATATGTAGGACTAGACCCAGTTGAATGATAGGTCGCATACTTAAGCACATAAACGAAATATAATTGATTAAAATAATAACAATCAATGATTTATTAAGCAATCAAGATAACAAACCAAATACATTTAGATCTTCATAAACATGTCATTGTAAAAATACACACGGTTTAATATATGAACAATTAAAATAAAGAAACCTTAATCAAACGCGTATTCGGTTGCGTGAAGATTACAAGAGTTTTCCTATGATCTTGAGGCTCTTTTATGACCTTCTAGGCTCCTTTATTTGTCTCTTGGTCGACTTGGTGGTTTAGGGATTCACTTGCATACCTAAAACTGAGTTTAGGTCGTCTATTTATAGAGTCTGGAAACTCGTCGATACGCCATATCGAGCAATGTGGGATACGACGTATTAGGGATTTTTAGAGTAATGACTTCGTTTTGATATATTCTAGATATATTTTATTACATATATTATGAGTACGGCGTATATGTGTCTCCTGGATACGGCGTAATTATGTCTCCAGTACGTATGGTTATTTGTGAAGTATAGGCCGGATAGCCGTATCTTTTTGATGGATACGGAGTATTAGGTTTAATAAAACCAGTTGATCTCTTCTTCGTTGACAAAGTATTATATCGGCGTATCGTTGATGGTGGATAAGCGTTATTCTTCAAAGTTCAAGCAATGGTTTTTGATTCGTCAAAGTCTTGGATACGTTGTATAGGTCTAGAATAATACGGCGTATTTTCTGTCAGATCAGTATAGACTTTCTCGAACTCTTCGTTTATGCTCCAAAATGCGTGCCTTTTAGCATAACTTCACCAAGTACTCCATAATTACTGCAATTCTCAAATACAAACGATTAAGTAACAATTCTTTGCAATAATTATACAAAATGGGTTAATTACATGGGATAAATTGATGCTTATTAAAATAGACAATATTGAATCCGTTTTGTCCTCAAGTAGCCTTTAAAAGTTTATAAAAATGTATCTCCTTAAGGATATTTTCCGTTAAAGCATTTATTTGATCTTTTACAAGTACACAACCAAACATCTTACGAAATAGGAAGATGAAAACACTCAAATCACTTAACTAATCTATGTGGTAACATGTAACTAATTCGCTCAATTGCTTGGTTGTGACGAGTATTCTATCATAAGCTTGGCAAGGATCCACATTTCACCGCTTAAAAGCTAAGGAGATAAGGAAGTATCAAGTTTTATAAAGGTAAATATGGGTTTGTATGATAAGGCTTAGGGTTGATTACTCTAACTAATCTTTATCGATACCAATATTCTAGGAGGGCGACAAGACCACACATACACACCCGTAATGACGGGATAGACACATGTGACTGCTCACTCCCACCTCAAATAAGCTAAAGAGTAGGAATAGTAGAGTAATATAGGGTATAGATCTTCTAACTTTCACCAATAGTAATAAACCAACAAGGCAGCTGAGACATGCATACATGGCCGTAACGACGGAATAGACATGCACGCTCGATCACATCCTCATTCGCGTTAAAAACCTTGGTATTGTTTAGGATAGGGAAATAAAATTGTTGTTAAATAAAAAATTAAAAAATAAATAGATTAAGTCTAAAAAACAGTTGCTAGACACTTTTTTCCCGACGTTACCATGATAAAGACACAACTATTTACAACGTCTTGATCATAGATAAAAAACAACAACCTAAGTTGGCGTTCCCGTAACGGTCAACTTCCCAATCATCCCATACTTTACATACTTTACAAGGCAAGTGGCGATATCTTCTACTTTATACATTCCCATTTGCGATTTGCAAATTTCTTCCAACCGTACCAAAATTGACACAGAACTCGGTGAAATACAACTTTACATTTAAGAACTAAGCAACGATTAAAAATAAACTTAATCTAACGGATAGGCTAAGGTGTAAACGTGTAGGAATAAAATAATTGGTGTAGTTCCTAAAAGATTGGCTCTACGGGTTGTTCTAGGGGTATCTTACTCTTAAAGTAAGAGTAAATAAAGGGTTTATACGGGGATTAACTAACCAGTGTAGTTAGTTAATAAGCAACATGTAAAGGCGATTTGAGTGTAATCCTAAAAATTTACCAATTTAAACAAGTTACTCCATCTAAATCCATAGTACTTATCACTGCGGTCTCGAATAGATATACCATCCAAGTTCTAAAGTTCTACTACATCACCTGCATCACTTATATTTTATGAATTTTGGGGGGTAAACATTTTAGATACGAATAAGGTTAAATGTCAACCAATATCTAACAAGGGTTATTGTGTGCGGGTTATGTATCAAGTAATTTCACAAAAGTATGCTTGAATTTTTTTTTAAAATTTAAGCATAATTTAAGCATTTTAGTGTGAAAAATAGGACAAGTAACATTCTATAATTCCATCCCCCTACTTGGATATTATACAAGTCTCGCTTGTATAGATAAAACATTAAATACTGGAATTAAAAAGAATTAGAATGAGAAACTCTCCTATATTTGCTCGGTAGATTCTTCATGTAGCTTTATTGAGCAAGATTATGTGTTGAACAGCCGTCTTGAAGTTTCAAGACTCCAACACTTCAGGATCTCCAGATTTTGTAAATTCTCCACCAACATCAATCGATTTTTCTTTTCACGAGGTCCTGTGTAAATTCTCAGAAAACAAATGCAATTCTATCTCCGTGTATTCGTTTGGTTAGACTCGAAATAAATACCTAAAACTGTACAGGAAGTCGATACGCCGTATCCATACCCCAAGATACGTCGTATTGATACATGTATACGTTGTATTCATTTAATGAATACGTCGTATAGACTGTGCTAAAAATAAAGACTGGATAACGTCCAGATAGTCAATACGCCGTATCCATGGGGTTTGGATACGCCGTATAGACAGTCTGGGAAGACAGACTCGATAAAAATTGAAAATACATTCCAGGTTGTCTCCCGGCAAGCACTTTTGTTTACAGAAAAGTCTTTAAGTTAGACTTGCCCAAATAAATTTTACTCCCATCCTTATAAATCAATTTGGGCGCAAACGGGATGCTATATTGGCACATACAAATTCTTGATAGGCTACAATGAATGGAAATCCCTTTGTTATGATGTTTCCATGTCATGATATTAAATTTAATCCTCTTGATAAAGTTTTAGTTTTGAAAAATTTATTAGATTTATCATGACTTGTTTCCAAAAGCTTATTTTGACCCATGTGCATAGGCACCAACATCAATATTTATTACATCAGGTAACGGTTTGACAGATAAATCCCCCGAAGAGTGTTCAATATCGACTTTATCATCATCATTGTCCTTATCCGATTTTGAATCTTTGGGATAAATTACGTTAAAAGGAAATAGATCATTAAAGTTTAAAACGTTTTGTTCCTCTTTATCACATTCGGATAATGATGTTTCATCTTTCAAATTAAATTCATCGATATATTGAGGACTTAAAGTGGGTTCAGTTAAGAAATCTAATTTAGACTTTAGAGCATCATTGTAAACAATGGCTAGAAATTCATTCTCAAAATCTTTAAAGTAGTCTAAATCATTAAAATAACTGACCATAGGCTCGGGTGATGGAAACGAAGGCATGTTGACTTTATCATTATTATTTTCCGAATCCGTTTTCAAATCATTGACAGAAATAATTTTATTGGAAAATGAATTTTTGTCATAAATCACCATGTAATCTTCATCGTCGGATTCGTCAAACGATATTCTAAAGTCAATTTTATTGTCGTTAAGAGAACTTACCGTAGCTCACATGAGGAGTGTTTCTGCTTAGATATTAATGTGTCCGTTAAAGACCTATAGCTGGGGATTTCAGTTGTCAACAGATCTATGGTCCCGGTATCGTACTTCTTTATCCCAGATTTACCATACATAGCAGTTTCCTGTTAGCCACTTAGCCACACCTACTAGCTTTTTTCTGCATCAAGCCTGATATAACTCCTCTCCATTAGTATGTTTGGGGTCGGTCATTTTATCATGTAATAAATTCTCGCTAGGAAAGGAAATCTGTCAAATAGCTTAATAACACCGTATCAGTGACACTAAATACGCGTTATTAGAGGACTAGAGTCGGAATACGCTTATTGGGTTTGAAAAAAATTTTTATAATGTCGTATCAATATAATTGAATCGCCGTAATTGAGTATTTGACTCAGAAAGTTACAAGCGATACAGTAACTATGCAGGAAACACTACAAGCACACAATATGCAAAAAATATAAAATGCAAAAAGCAACACACAAATCAAACACACAATATGCAAATCTACACTATACTATAAACTAAAATAATAAAACACTAATAAATAAGAAATTAAAACAACTTCACCTTCGGGCAAACGGCACCAAAACTGATGTGTCGTTGTGTGGTGTTTATTTATGATAGTTCAAGTTTTAAATTTATATTTTGCCGAATTAACCAAATGAACACTATAAACGGGCAGTGTCGGGTCGTGTAGATTCGTGGTAGTAGGGTGTCGATCACTAGAGCGAGAGGGTAATTCCTAATTCTAACAGTCTTTTTAGTTATCTAAGTTAAACCTAAAACCTAATGCAAAAAGGGGGGTTTTTCAGCTGAGAAGACTGGCACAAGGTATTAATTATCTAATCTAAGGTTTTTTTGATGACAAGTTAAAGAAAAAAAAATAACAAAAACAATAAACACACACAAGAAGATAAACAAACTATAGAGGAACGATCAAGAACTAATGTAAGGAAAATATATCAACCATGAATAAATCCGATAAAACGTTGTTTGTGTATTAGTGCACTTGATGGAATTATCTCGAGGCCTATCATTCCTAGACTTAGGTGGTACTTTTCCTAAAAGACCTAGGACACGCTATTTCTGTCACAATTAGAAGTAAACCGCTTTAAGCAAGCATTTATTGATTATAATCTATATTAGGTGATTAATAATGGTGCTCTTACTAAACCCTAGATCATGGAGACTTTACCTACTTACTGCTTAACGGCTCTTTATATACTAGTAGTCCACTGTCCGAGGTCCGTACAATTAGAATAAGAAAGTACTCATTTTACCAATGGTCACCGTACCTTATGGCTATACAAGCTCACTAAACTAAAGGCAAGGATATGTCAAATTTGTGATCACTATGATTATAGATATATAAATTGCTATGAGAGGCTATCCCAGACTCTTAGACTATGCCAAACAACTCCCGAATTGCTGAACTTTAAATATGTTAGGACTAGATTAGTTAAATGATAGGTCACATACTTAAGCACGTAAACAAATATAAATTGATAAACATAAACAACAATCAATGATAAATTAAGCAATCGAGATAAACAAACCAAACATTAGATCTTCAGAAAACATGGTGATACATAAAGTATCAGCCGTAGTCATTGTTAAAATTACACCTCGGGTCTTGATATATGAACGATTAAATTAGAGAAACCATAATCGAACGCGTATTCGGTTTCGCTCGAAGATTACAAGAGTGTTCCTATGATCTTGAGGCTCTTTTCTGACCTTCTAGGTCCTTTAGTTCGCTCCGTGGTCAACTTGGTAGTTTAGGGATTCACTTGCATACCTAAAACTGAGTTTAGGATCGTCTATTTATAGAGTCTGAAAACTTGTCGATACACCGTATCGAGCAATGTGGGATACGTTGTATTGGGGATTTCTTAGAGTAAGGACCATGTTTGATATCTTCCAGAATATTTTATTTCTATATTATGAATACGGCGTATTGATGTCTCCTGGATATGGCGTATTGGGTCTCCAATCCTTCGTAGTTATTTGTGAAGTGTAGGTACAGATACGCCGTATCTTCTTGATGGATACGGCGTATTGATGTAAAACTAGTTTATTCTTCTTCGTTGACCAAGTATTTTTTAATATTACGGCGTATCATTGATGTGGATACGACGTATTCTTCAAAGTCAGACATGGTCTTTTGATGCGTCAAAGTCTTGGATACGTCGTATAGGTCTAGAATAATACGACGTATTTTCTGTCAAATCAGTAGACTTTCTCGAACTCTTTATTTATGCTCCAAAATGCGTGCCTTTTAGCATAACTTCACCAAGTACTCCATAATTACTGCAATTCTCAAATACAAACGATTAAGTAACGATTCTTTGCAATAATCATACAAATGGTTAATTACATAGAAGATATAGTTGCTATAAAATATAGAACGTTTTTGATTGTCATCAGTTCTCTATCCAAAGTATAAAATTATGTGTGAAGTAGGATTTGTGAATGGTTAATTACATAAGGAAATTAAAATAGTTTTAGGATAGGCGACAATGAATATTTTGCAATAAGCTAGGGCGAAGATAATAGGCATAACACGTGGTTTTGGTCCATTATGTTGTAGTTTATGTTATTCTAGACCTCTGCACATATCTCGGAAGGCTCTCTTGCACGCTTGTTTGTACTGATATTTAGAAGCTTCTATTTTTTTCATTTTTGGTTTGATCGTATCGAATTGACTACGAACAATATAATAATAATATGTTTTTCCCCATGGCACGTTTTATATGCTCAGTTCTTTTTGTACGCTTCATATACTAATCCAGAGTTCTAAATTAGGATCTGAGTTTTTGCTCTTTGATGTGTTTCTTTCATTGTGATTTCATTCTTATTTGTTTTTGTTTTTCTGTGACAGATGTTGTCCTATACCACAACTGCTATCATATATTGATAATTGCGGTGTTATTTGGTCCATATGTTTTGTTTCTACCTCAATGTGAAATAAGGTGGTCGTGCACTACCAAACACCCAAATTATAACATTTCGCATATTTTAGTTCATTTTACGTCACTATGGTTTTCATATATTATTTTAGTCTTGGTACGCATCTACTTTTTAAAAATTGATACAGTTTAATTTAAAATCGCGTAGGCCAAAATAATCATTCAATGTAAACGGTTACCAAACAAATTAAGATTTACGTCAAGCAAGTGTTAGATAATTATTTGGAGGATAATTATTGACTTTGTGTGTTTTATTTTTATTGGTCAGTAAAGGTTTTACTTACCGCAATAAAATACGTTTGGCATACCTGGGATTCCTAAAACTATCTAGACTCACAAACATATTACCCACTTGTTATTCTCTAAACACAAAAATTATACAATTTTTGTGTCATTAAGCCTACAAGGGCCGGTTATGTTATGTAGTAACATTAACATGAGACAAACTTTGTATACTATGGTTATTAACCACCTTAAGTACACCATTATCCCATATAACTAGAAATTGTCAAATCATTAGTACCCTAAACTTAATCTTAGGCGTCATATGTCTTAGGGATTATGAGGTTCCTCTTTCAATGTCTTACTACCTCTTACAACATGTACCCTTAACCAACAACTTACCATAGTTAGTTTAAGGCTAGTGTATGATTAGTTTAAGGTTAGGAAACCTTAAACTCTAGCACACTTCTTTGTTTCTCTTCTATAGGTTACGGCACAAGGATCATGTGCTATATATACAAACCATGGCTAAATCTTGTACATCTATGTGTGATTAAAGCAATGTACTTAACAAAATCTATACAAGATTCAAATCTTGTTTTTCCCTCTATTTGCCGAATTGTTCCACACACACAACACCAAACAAAAATACTTGCTAAAGTACATGTACAAACATTTAGTCATTAATGAAAGTACTTAGGGCCTAATATACATTGTGTAAAGATTATACATGATCTTCTTTTGCTCCATACTACTTCACGTCACAATCACAACAATATAAACATGAGATCTAAAGCAAATCATGTACATCACCTAAGTCATTAAAACATGTACTTAGACAAGCTTAAGCTTCCCTAAAACCACTTAAGCTTGAACCAAAACTACCTATCCTCTCTAAGCTAATGAGACATAGTTTTAGGAAGTGGTTTAGAGATATTTTCTCTATAAATACAAGAGTTCACACTAAGAGTGTTTATACACTCCTTTCGCTTAACCACAGGTTTTGCAAAAACTATCCCTTGTTTCTCTCTTTATTTCGGGGGTTTCCCGGACAACCGAGACACAACCCACACAAACACGACACACATTTGTAATCAAAGGAGTTCAAGATATAAAACCTAGTGATCCAAAGAATCTAGGGTTTCGTTATAAGGGTTATGGGAGGCAAGAAAGATTCGGGTTTGAAGCTTAGGATGGGTTATACTATTCGGTTATTAAAAGCCTTTGGAAAGGCTTGGGTTTTGATATACAATCGGGTGGTGGATACGATTAAGGGTTGTTTTCCTAACTCGAACCAAGCACTAAGATCATTCGTAAGCGAACCTAATTCTATATGTTCATGTCTTATTCGCTTAATCTTGGCTAGTCGTTGGGTCTACGTTTAACTTGAGCTTAACAAGTTTAAACGTGAGTGAGAACATGCTGGATCAACCATGCATGGTTCACGCACATACAGATACATGTATATGAATTGTGTGGTGTTAGGATATGTTAAAACATGTAAAACATGGTTTAATAACGAGCTAAGGCTTAATCGGTTTCATTTAAATACAAGTATGGAAACCAACGTGAACACTTATCATTGACACGAAAGTACTCTATACCTACACATAAACTGCCTCATTGGAAAAATTGATTGGCTTGGGTTTGAAGATGTATTTATACCTACTTGGACGATTTCATGTGATAGAACAGACTTATATTCGTGTTTTCTAACGAAACTTGTTTGTGGGTAGTTAGTAGTCGAGAAAATACCACCAACACAAACCTTAGGCAACCTTAGTGGACATCTAAGTCCACTGTTAGGCCTTAAGACCCACGAATGGGTCACATATATTTATAATATGGTTTGTTTATGGCTTAAGTACTAAATGGTAACTTAGGTAGCTTAACGAAACCCTAACAAGCCCTTAGCGAGGCCCAATACGGGCCCAATAGCCACAAATAAGCTTAGACAGCTTATTCGCGAGCTTATACAGCTTATGGACTTATTAAGAAGTTTGGAGAGCTAATGGACCTAAGTATAATAACCTTACACTTTTAAAACTCTTGCTGGTCATGATTGGGACCCAAAGCCTAATTACAATGGCTTATGCTTATGGGATATGCCAATAAGCAAAACAACTTATTTAACACATAAATAACTTATGGTATTCAGAACCTACTTGAAAAAATAGCTAAACACCTTATTAGACCTTAAAGGCTTATTTTGAATTAGTTATTAGGCCGAAAGCCCAATAAGCCCAAATAAGCTCATCCGAGCTTATTTTCAAAAGTAAACAGCTTATTTTGCTTGTTTAAGCTTAATGAAGTCTTGTGCCACTTGTTAGAACTTATTTCGATTTAAAAGGTGATTTTTACAAGGTAAGGGACTAAAGTGTCTAACATGGGAATCTTAGGGGTATAAGTTTAATTAATTTGACTATTTGTAAACTATAAGGACTAATTTTTGCCAATCTAGAAACCTTAGGGTATGATATGAATCTAAATGGTTTTTGAATACTTGAGTATCGAACTGGACATATATATAATGAGGATTATTATTACAAGCTTAAAATCAGGTTTATAAAATACATATACAACAAATTAATAAATACGTATAATTATTAATGACACGTTACGCGTAATACAGGTACATTCATAGTTGTACACCTTCCAGAGCCAACGAGCCAAAGACGAATACAATAAACATGTACGCCACACCACAAGCTGATGTTTTAACAGTATTTATAAACTAGCAAATTATTGTAGTTTTTCTATGAATCGTTAGCCTAAAACTTGTTAGACTATGGACTGGCCGTATTTACTTAGATATTTAATGGTGTGATTCATTTACCATACTTGGGTATATTTACCATTCACGAAGGACTACCTACTAAGGTGAGTTCATAGCCCCATGCTTTACAATTATTTAAATGATTTACATCTTTGGGGTGAGAACATGCTTTGTTTTAAAAATTGGGACGCCTAAGTGTATATTTTAACAATGATTACGTGTTTGCCTTAAGTAGCGATAAACCACTGAGCCCTATTACATGATCTGTCATTACTGGATTGTAAGCGCGAGTTTTAGTGTTATAAAATTTTTAAAAGATCTATTTGGGATTGAGTCGTGTGGTTTGCCAGACAACAAACGTATACCACGTCGGATTGGGGATGTTGCGGGTTAGAACAACATTCACGGGCAATGTTGGCAATTTATTGCATCCATACATGTCGAGCTTCAGTGTCATGAGCTTAGGGAAATGTAATTACTTTTTATGATGTTTGCATTTGTTGCTTAATCATACACATGGAAATCTTTCGGTCCTACAATTGACTTATATAAACCTATGAATTCACCAACTTTATGTTGACGTTTTAAAGCATGTTTTCTCAGGTCAATGAGGCACGAGGTGCTAAGGATACATTGGGGATAGTATTTTGGGGAGTCATGCATTAAAGATTTAGAGTCATTACACCTTGGGATAATTGTTATGATCTAAAATCTTTGTTATTAAATGTTGAACAATTTAAGCCGTTGCGCTTTGTATTAAACAATTTCAATAAATCCAATGTATCATATTTTAAATGACTCTTTTAGATGTCGTTCTCATATCTTGTGCTATTGATCTATGAAGTAACGCTCTCGGACTCATTATTCCGCTGCGACCCAATTTGGGTGGTTTACACAATTGTACAAACTTTAT
The DNA here is from genome assembly GCA_026074375.1 of Tanacetum coccineum. Taxonomy (NCBI): domain Eukaryota; kingdom Viridiplantae; phylum Streptophyta; class Magnoliopsida; order Asterales; family Asteraceae; genus Tanacetum; species Tanacetum coccineum. The sequence continues at coordinate 33,146 of BQNB010002408.1, read as the reverse complement.
TAGTGATTCTGCCATTGCTTGTGCCTAATTATAATATAATTATAATAGCATTTTATTATAATTTGCAGTGCTGTAAAACTGGGCCAAACTCTGCGCAATTGATAAAGTTTCTTTATATTATGGATGCACTGTGGATGAATTAAGGCACTATTGTTCAACACACAATGAATATAGGCTTGATATTTGATAACATGTCATATGAGGTAACCAAGAAATATAAGTTAACATCTATTTGTATTTTAATAACTCTGTTTTGCTTAACTGATATTGTAAATGTGTGTTAAGGAGCTATTGGCACTAGAAGAGCGAATTGGAAATGTGAACAATGGATTGGCGAGAAAACATTTCAATGGGTATGAAGCAAAAACATATATGTGACGGAAGACGGTCAGCCACTGAAGCTTGCTGTATATGTCAGGTACCATTTTTTTCTTTATGTACTTTCTAAATTATAAGTCTTGATGTGGATCACCTTAAAGATGTGTTTAATTGTTGAGGTTTAAATTGCTATTCTGACATAATCAATATATTTTAGATGTATAGAAAAATTTATTAGTATGAATGTTTTGTTTGAAAAAATTAGCAATGTTTGCTGTAAAATTCTAAACTATTTTGCATACATAACGGTAACTTTTCATTAATAAAACATACACAATTAGAAATCTTACATTGACAATAACGTTTTGTCCATCAAGGTTACAGGAAATGCTGGAAGCTAATAATCAAGCTACATTATGATCAGAACTAGAACTCCATGACGGTGGTAAATTTCTTACTTGCAATTTCATAGAATTAGTCGATCGGTCGAGACAATCGACTTTTCACACTTAAAACTTATATGGGTGGCGTGGATAGTAGGTGCGTGGGGGAGTTTGGAATCGGTATAGTCTTGCGCAGACGAGCGGGATAGTAGAGAGTAGGTTGTAGCTGATGGTGGGGGTGCTGGCGCCTAATATTCGTGTGTGGGGTTTGGGTTGGGATTGAAATGGGCAGCGGGTGGGTTTCAGTAGTTATAGTTGGGGGGGAGGAGAGGGGGCAGGGGGGCTGTGAGTTGTGCCGTCAGCCGGGGCACGCCGAACTCACACCTCGTTACGTTTTTTTCTTGTTGTTCTTTAGGTATGTAAAGGTGGTTGGTGTAGTGTAGAATCCTGGATCATGATCTTCTTGAGGGGTGTGCGTTTTTTTCGCTTCTTTGGAATTGGGAGCGGGGTGCTGGTGTTTTTTATTGTCGGTGTTGATGGATGTGGATGAAAGATGCAAGAAGGGACATAATTTGCTGTTGGTTTTGGGTTAAGATCGCCCTGAGTTGGGGTGGGGTGGTATAGGGCAGTTGGCGATTGACAGAAAGGAGATGGGATGATGAAATGGCATGGAAGAATAGGTCATCTGACGGCAGAGGTGGGGCGTGGGCAGGTGTGCGTGTGGGAGGGGATGTGTGTGCAGGCCTGGAATTGGGCAGTAGCTTTCCGGGTGGGTCTTTTTTTGAAGGTGGCATTGGGGTTGTGGTGCGTAGGGGGCGGGAGTGTGGTGGTTGGGGAATATGGTTGTCAGTCAGGTGGTCACTTTTGTGTGGGGAGTGTTGAGGGTTAATAGCTGTCAATGGGGAGTGGATAAAACATAAATCATGCTTGGCGGAAGTAGTGTCTATGAACATTCTAATGTATTTTATGGGTTGGGCTCGTTGTGCATTGTGAATCTCGCTTTATGGTTTTCTTGCGTGTTATGGTGTTCTCACTGCTTGTCGTGTGAATATTGGTTGTAAGTTCATTAAAGAATAAAAAAATGGTACCTGATCATTCTACAAGCAATAGCTTCAGTGGACGGCTCTGCGAGTACTGCCGTCTACAGTTAGGGGTTTGTGCTGGCATTCACTGGGTATATGGGGGCTGTTGGGACTGAAACTTGCACGTGAGGGGCTCAAAGGGACTATGGCGGCGGGACGTCATGGGCCATATAGCTCTGTGTGGAGTATTCTACCGTGGGTGTTTGTTATTGTCGGAGGACGTTAGATATTATGCGTTGCGTTAGAAGCTGTTATTTGGGGGGTACCTCAGTTGAACATGGTATTCAATATCAGCCGATAGTTCTTAGTGTCGTGGTACATTTGTGCATGATTTTCTTCCACAGGGCATCCTAATTTATAAATGGTGGCGTTGTTTAGATTTGCGCTGATGTTTGGCCTAGGTGTTACGCACCTGCTTTTTTGTAGTTTATGCTTGTTTATGGGATTGGTTATGGAGGCTCAAGCTAATGGCCAAAGATCAATTAAGAAGTTTGGTACATTTGTGTATACACCCCCATATATTGGGTCGCAGCGGAATGAAGTGGCCGGGTGCTCGCTGGTTGTATTAGGAGAATTCTATTTGCTCTATTGATTAGTGTACGTCCAGAGATATTGTGTTCTTTTAAAAGTTGAGACTGGGGTGTGTGTGAGGTAAGGGCTTGTTGTCTTAGGCACAACGGGGCTGTAAATTGGTCACATCATTTGATAACATAAGATTTTTAGATCATATACAATTTTCCCAACGGTGGTAAATAGTACTCCCAAATCTTTAATGCATGACTCCCCTTAAGATCGATCCCCAGGGTTTTCATTTGCAACTCGTGCCTCATTGACCTGAGTAAACATGCTTTTTAAAACGTCAAACATAAGTTGGTGCCTATTCATAGGTGAGACCTATATAAAGTCAAATTGTAGGACCGCAAGATTTCACAAGTATTTGTGTAATGCTACAAACTCACCGCAACCCACATCCAGAAAAAAGCTGTAATTACATCCCTCCTAAGCTCATGTACTGAAGCTCTACATGTATGGGATGCAATAAATGCCAACTTTTGCCTTGAATGATGTTCTAAACCCGCAACATCCACAATCGACTTGGTATACGTTGGTTGTCGGCAAACCAGCACGACGTCAATCCCAAAATAGTCTATTATAACACTTCGCGCTTACATACAGTAAATTGTCAGTTAATGGTAATGGCTCAGTGGTTATCGCTACTTTAGGCAAACACGAAATCATTGTTTAAAATATATAACTTGCTGTCCAAATTTTTTTAAAACAAGCATTGTTCTTACCCCAAGATGTAATCATTTAAATAATTGTTAAAGATAGGGGTTATGAACTCACCTTAGTAGGTAGTCCTTCGTGAATGGTAAATATACCCAAGTATGGCAAATGAATCACACCATTAAATATCTAAGTAAATACGGCCAGTCTTAGTCTACAAGTTTAGGCTAACGACTTCATATGTAAACTATAATAATTTGCTAGTTTATATATATTGTTATCACTTGTGTGGTGGTGTACATGTTTATTGTATTCGTTTTTGCTCGTTGGCTCTTGGGAAGGTGTACCACTATGTATGTACCTGTATAAGCGTACGTGTCATTAATAAATATACGTATTTATTAATTGTGATGTTTATGTATTTATAAACCGTGATTTTAGCTTGTAATAATATCCTCATTATATTATGTCCAGTTCGATACGTCAAGTATTCATAAAACCATTTTAGTTTCATATCATACCCTTAGGTTTCTAGATTGGCAAAATTAGTCCTTATAGTTTAAAATAGTCAAATTACAACTTATACCCCTAAGTTTCCTTGTTGGACAACTTTTAGTCCCGTAATCTTGTAAAATTCACATTTTAAATCCGTTTAAGTTCTAACATGTGGACAAGAATTCATGAAGCTTAAAATAATCAAAATTAAGCTGTTTACTTCTTGGTAATAAGCTCGGATGGTTATTGGGTTATTGGGCTTTTCGGCCTAATAAACTAATTCAGAATAAGTTAAGGTCAAATAACAGGTATTTTAGCTAGTTTTCTAAAGTAGGTTATGTTACATTTAGTTATTAAGTTTAATAAGGTGTTTTGGGCTTTTTGGCTTACCCATAAGCCATAAGCCACTGTAATGGGCTTTTGGGTCCATTAAGGGTCCATTAAGAGTTTTAAAAGTGTAAGGTTATTATACTTAGGTCCATTAGCTCTCCAAACTTCTTAATAAGTCCATAAGCTGTATAAGCTCGCGAATAAGCTGTCTAAGCTTATTTGTGGCTATTGGGCCCGTATTGGGCCTCGCTAAGGGCTTGTTGGTTTTCGTTAAGCTCCACCTAAGTTACATTTAGTACACTTAATCATAACAAACATTTATAAATATATGTGACCCATTTGTGGGTCTTAAGGCTTAACAGTGGACTTAGATGTCCACTATGGTGCGTATGGTTTGTGTTGTGGTATTCGACTACTAACAAACCAAAACAAGTTTGTTTAGCACACATATAAGTCGTGTTTATCACATGCAATCGTCCAACTAGTTAGTATACATCTTCCCAAGCCAAACCATCATGTTTTCATGAAAAGTTTACGTGTAGGTTTCGAGTACTTCGTGTCTAAGTGATAGTGTTTGCGTTGGTTTCCATACTTGTATTTAAAGGAAACCGATTAAGCCTTAGCACGTTATTAAACCACGTTTTACATGTTTTAACATATCCTAACATCACACAAGTCATATACATGTATCTGTATATGCGTGAACCATGCATGGGTTGAACCATGCATGTTCACACTCATGTTAACTTGTTAAGCACAAGTTAACCGTGACCCATACGACTAGCCAAGAGAAAGCGAATAAGACATGAACATATAGAAGTTAGGGTTCGACTTACAATGGTCCTAGTGCTTGGTTTCGAGTTAGGAAAACAACCCAAATCGTATACACCCGTTTGTATATCAAACCTAAAGCTTCAAAGCTTTTAATGATCCGAATAGTATAACCCAATCCTAGCTTAAACCCGAATCTTTCTTGCTCCCAAACCCTTAGACGTATAACCCTAGCTTCTTGATCACTAGGTTATATCTTGGAACTCTTGATTACAAAGTGTGATGTCGTGTTTGTGTGGGTTGTGTCTCGGCTGTGGTAACCCGAAACAAAGAGAGAAACAAGGATGGTTTTTGCTAATGTGTGGTTAAGTGAATGAGTGTATAAATACTCTTAGTTGTGAACTCTTGTATTTAAAGAGAAAATATCTCTAAACCACTTCCTAAAACTATGTCTTATTAGCTTAGAGAGGATAGGTAGTTTTGGTTCAAGCTTAAGTGGTTTTAGGGAAGCTTAAGCTTGTCTAAGTACATGTTTTAATGACTTAGGTGATGTACATGATTTGCTTTAGATCGCATGTTTATAATTGTTGTGATTGTTGAGTGGAAGTATATGGTTCAAATGTAGATCAGTGTATAATCTTTACACAATGTATATTAGGCCCTAAGTACTTTCATTAATGACTAAATGTTTGTGCATGTACTTTAGCAAGATTTTGTTTGGTGTTGTGTGTGTGGAACGATTCGACAAAGAGAGGGAAAAATAAGATTTGAATCTTGTATAGATTTTGTTAAGTACATTTCTTTAATCACACATAGATGTATAAGATTTAGCCTTGGTTTTGTGTATATAGCACATGATCCTTGTGCCGTGACCTATAGAAGAGAAACAAAGAAGTGTGCTAGAGTTTAAGGTTTCCTAACCTTAAACTAATCATACACTAGCCTTAAACTAACTATGGCAAGTTGTTGGTTAAGGGTACATGTTGTAAGAGTATGTAAGACTTTGTAAGAGATCCTTATAATCCCTAAGAAATTTGGATGCCTAAGATTAAGTTTAGGGTACTAATGATTTGACAATTTCTAGTTATATGGGATAATGGTGTACTTAAGGTGGTTAATAACCATAGTAAACAAAGTTTGTCTCATGTTAATGTTACTACATAACATAACCGGCCCTTGTAGGCCTAATGACACAAAAATTGTATAATTTTTGTGTTTAGAGAATAAAAGTGGGTGTTGGTTTGAGTCTAGATGAGTTTAGGTATTCTGGGTATGCCCAAATGTATTTTATTGCGTAACGTAAACCCTTTTACGTGACCAATAAAAATAAAACACACAAAGTCAATAATTATCCTCCAAATAATTATCTAACATTTGCTTGACGTAAATCTTAATTTGTTTGGTGACCGTTTACATTGAATGATTATTTTGGCCTACGCGATTTAAATTAAACGTATCAATTTAAAAGTAGATGCGTACAAGACTAAAATAATATATGAAAACAATAGGTGTCGTAAAATGACCTGAAAATGCGAAATGTTATAATTTGGGTGTTGGGTAGTGCACGACCACCTATTATCACATTGAGGTAGAACAAAACATATGGACCAAATTACAGCAATTATCAAATATATGATAGCAGTTGGTATAGGACAACATCGGTCACAGAAAACAAAAACTAATAGAATGAAATCACAATGAAAGAAAACACATCAAAGAGCAAAAACTCAGATCCTATTTTAGAACTCTGGATTAGTATAGAAGCGTACAAAAAGAAGCTGGAGCATATAAACGTGCCATGGGAAAAACATATTATTTTATTATTGTTCGAGTCAATTCGATACGTTGAAACCAGAAAGAATGAAAGAAAATAGAGCTTCCAAATTTCAGTATAAACAGCTTAGCAAGAGAGCTTCCGAGGTACGTGCAGAGGTCCAGATATAACTTTGAACTACAGCTTATTGGGACCAAACCACTTGTTATGCCTGTTAGTCTCTGCCAGCTTATTGCAAAATATTCATTGTCGCCTATCCTAACTATTTTATTACTTCCCTCATAGTAATTATCTCCACAAATCTACTCACATAATTTTATACTTTGGATAAGACTGATGACATCAAATAACGTCTATTTTATAGCATCATTTATCCCATGTAATTAACCTATTTTGTATAATTATTGCAAAGAATTGTTACTTAATCGTTTGTATTTGAGAATTGCAGTAATTATGGAGTACTTGGTGAAGTTATGCTAAAAGGCACGCATTTTGGAGCATAAACAAAGAGTTCGAGAAAGTCTACTGATCTGACAGAAAATACGCCGTATTATTCTAGACCTATACGACGTATCCAAGACTTTGACGAATCAAAAGACCATTGTCTGACTTTGAAGAATACGTCGTATCCACATCAACGATACGCCGTATATAATACTTTGGTCAACGAAGAAGAATCAACTAGTTTTACCTCAATACGCCGTATCCATCAAGAAGATACGGCGTATCCGTGCCTACACTTCACAAATAACCACGAAGGATTGGAGACCCAATACGCCGTATCCAGGAGACATCAATACGCCGTATTCACAATATAGTAATAAAATATTCTGGGAAGATTTAATCAGACATGTCCTTACTCTAGAAATCCCCAAATACACGTATCCACATTGCTCGATACGGTGTATCGACAAGTTTTCAGACTCTATAAATAGACGATCCTAAACTCAGTTTTAGGTATGCAAGTGAATCCCTAAACCACCAAGTCGACCAAGAGACGAATAAAGGAGCCTAGAAGGTCATAAAGAGCCTCAAGATCATAGGAAAACTCTTGTAATCTTCGAGCAACCGAATACGCGTTCGATTAAGGTTTCTTTATTTTAATCGTTCATATATCAAACCGTGTGTTAGAATGTTACAATGACTATCGGCTTGTTACCTTTATGTATCAGCCATGTTTTGAGATTAATATTTGGTTTGTTTATCTTGATTGTTAATTTATCATTGATTGTCTGTTTATGTTATCAATCTCTCTCCTCCCACTCTCTCGCTTTCCTCACGTCGCTTACAAGGTCCTGTCCGATCCCCACTCACTCCCCCCCATCCCTCAGCCCCCCTCCCCCTCCAACCCAATACCGCCAATCCTCACCACCCCCCTCACATATTCTTACAATCCCGTGCCCCCCCTCCCATAGCAACTTCGGTGTTGTTTGGGCTAGGCTAAGGAGTCTGGGATAGCTCTCCATTTGAATTTATATATCTAGAATCATAGGATCACAAATATTGACCTATCCTTGCCTTTAGTTTAGTGAGCTTAGTTGAGCCATAAGGTGACCTTGGTAATAATGAGTACTTTCTTATTCTATTGGTAAGGACTCGGACAGTGGACTACTAGTATTAAAGAGTCGTTAAGCAGTAAGTGGGTAAAGTCTCCATGAGCTAGGGTTTAGTAAGAGCACCATTATTAATCTCCTAAGATAGATTATAATCAACAAATGCTTGCTTTATGCGGTTACGTCTAATTGTGAAGAATTAGCGTGTCTAGGTCTTAGGAAGAAGTACCACCTAAGTCTAGGAATGATATGGCCCTTCGAGATAAGTCAATCATTGCACTAATAAACAAACCAACGTTTTATCGGATTATTCATGGTTGATATGTTTTCCTTACATTAGTTCTTGTTCTCTTTGTTTGTTTATCTTCTTGTGTGTGTTTATTGCTTTACTTGTCATCAAAACCTTAGGTTAGATAATTAAACCTCGTGCCAGTCTCTCAGGCTGAAACCCCCCCTTTTTGCATTAGTTTTAGGTTAAACTTAGATAACTAAAATACTGATAGAATTAGGAATTAACACTCTCGCTCTTAGTGATCGACACCCTACTTACCACGAATCTACCACCGACCGGGTACACTGCCCGTTAAAGTGTTCATTTTGGTTAAGTCGGCAAAATATAAATTTAAAACTTGAACTATAATAAATAAACACCACACAACGACACATCAAGTTTTTGGCGCCGTTGGCGAAGAGTGAAGTTGTTTAATTCTTATTTATTAGTGTTTTAGTTTAGTTTAGTATAGATTAATTTGCATATTTGTGTGTTTGTTTTGTGTGTTTGCTTTCTGCATTGTATATTTTTGCATATTGTGTGCTTGTGTGTTCCTGCATAGTTACGGTTCGCTGTAACTTTCTGATTCGAATACTCAATACGGCGTATTCAATTTATTGGATACGACGTATAATTTTTTTTCAAACCAATACAACGTATTCGACTCTATCATCAATACGGCATATTTAGTTCACTGAATACGGCGTATTAAGCTATTTGACAGTTTTCTTTCCTAGCGAATTTATTACAGGTTAAAATGAACGACCCCAACATTACTATGGAGGAGTATATCAGGCTTGAGGAAGAAAAAGCTCGTAGGTGTGGTAAGGTGTATAATTGGGAAACTGCTATGTATGGTAAGATCTGGGTTATATGAAGACGTTTACGACCTCAGATCTGTTGAAACTGAATTCCCAGGTATAGTGTTTAACGACACATTAACATCTGAAACAACACTCTCATGTGAGCCTACGATAAGTTCTCTTAACAACAATTAAATTAACTTTAGAATATCGTTTGACGAATCCGACGATAATGGCATTACATGGTGAGTATGAACAAAATTTCATTTTCCAAATAATATTATTTCTGTCAATGATTTGAATAACGGATTCGGAAAATATAATGTTAACAGTCAACATGCCTGTCGTTTCCTTCACCCGAGCATAAGGTCATGGTATTTTCATTGATTTTAGACTACTTAAAAGAATTTGAGAATCGTATTTCTAGCCCATTGTCTTACAATGATCTCTAAAGTCTTAAATTAGATTTCTTAACTGAACTACTTTTAAGTCCTAATATATCGTTGAAGTTAATGTGAAAGATGCGAAACATCATTATCCGAATTGATAAAGAGGAACAAAACGTTTTAAACTTTAATGATCTATTTCTTTTAACGTAATTTATCCCAATGATTCAAAATGGATATGGATATGATGATGATAAAAGTCGATTTTGAAACACTCTTCGGGGGATTTATCTGTCAAACCGTTACCTGATGTAATAAATATTGATGTTGGTGCCTATGCACATGGTCAAAAATAAGCTTTTGGAAACAAGTCATGATACATCTAATAAATTTTTCAAAACTAAAACTTTTATCAAGGGATTAAATTTTAATATCATGACTTGGAATCATCTTAAAAAGGGACGGTCATTCTTTTCCTAATCAAGAATTTGTATGTGCCATTTGGCATCCCGTTCGACCCCAAATTGTTTTATAAGGATGGGATTAAATTGGGGCAAGTCTAACTTAAAGACTTTTCTGTAAACAAAAAGTGATTGTCGAGAGAACAAACGCCCCCCCCTGGAAATGTATTTTCAATTTTTATCGAGTCTGTCTTCCCAGACTATGTATACGGCGTATCCAAACCCCATGGATACGACGTATTGACTATCTGGATGTTATCCAGTCTTTATTTTCAGCACAGTCTATACGACGTATTCATTAAATGAATACATCGTATACATGTTTCAATACGGTGTATCCTGGGGAATGGATACGGCGTATCGACTTCCTGTACAGTTTTAGGTTTATATTTCGAGTCTAACCAAATGAATACACGAAGATAGAATTGCATTTGTTTTTTGAGAATTTATACAGGCCTCGTGAAAGAAAAATCGACGAATGTTGGTGGAGAATCTACAAAATCTGGAGATACTAAAGTGTTGGAGTCTTGAAATTTCAAGACGGGTTGTTTCAAACGTATTCTTGCCAAGAAAGCTACATGAAGAATCTACCGTGACAAATTTTAAGGGAGAGTTTCTCATTCTAATTTCTTTTTTCATTTAAGTATTTAAATGTTTATCTATACAACGAGGACGTTGTTAATTCAAGTAGGGGGATGAATTTGCGAATGTTTACTTGCCTATTCTTCACACTAAGAATGCTTAACTTATGCTTAAATTTTAAAAAAATCAAGCATACTTTTCGTGAGTTACTTGAGACATAACCCGCACCACAATAACCCTTGTAGATATTGTGAGGATTTTACGCCTTATTCGTTTCTAACTGTTTACCCAAATTCCATAAAATATAAGTGTGCGGTGTTGTAGTAGGACTTTAGAACCTTGGACTTGGTATAATTTATTCGAGGCCGCAGTGATAAGTTCTATGATTTAGTGGAGTAATTGTTTTCGAAACCCCTTTATTTAAATTGGTAAATTTTTTAGGATTACCTCAATGCTTTAACATGTTGCTTATTTACTAACTACATCTGGTTAGGTTAATCCCCGTATAAACCCCTTTTTTACTCTTATTTATGAGTAAGATACCTCTAGAAAAACCCGTAGAGCCAATCCTTTAGGATCTACACCATTTTTTTATTTCGCTACACTCTTTTCCCTTAGACTATCCTGTTAGATTAGGTTTATTTTATAGTTTGTATGGTGCTTAAAGTGTAAAGTTTGTATTTCCGAGTCTTGTGTTCCAATTGCTTGTCCGGTTGGATAGAAATCTTGCCAATCGCAAATGGGAATGTTTAAGTAGAAGATATCGCCACTTGCTTGTAAATGTCTTGTAAAGTATGTAAAGTATGAGATGTTTGGGAAGTTGACTGTTACGGGAACGCCAACTTAGGTTGTTGTTTTTGATCTATGATCAAGACGTTGTAAATAGTTGTGTCTTTATCATGGTAACGGTCGGGAAAAGTGTCTAGCAACTTGTATTTTAGACTTAATCTATTTGTTTCGTAATTTTTATTTAACAACAATTTAATTTCCTTTCCTAATCATTAACCACGAGTTTTACGCGAATGAGGATGTGATCGAGTGTGCATGTTTATTCCGTTGTTACGGCCATGTATGCATGTCTTAACTGCCTTGTTGGTTTATTACTATTGGTGAAAGTTAGAAGATCCATACACAATATTACTCTATTATTCCTACTCTTTAGCTTATTCGTAGTGGGAGTGAGCAGTCACATGTGTCTATCCCGTCGTTACAGGTGTGTATGTGTGGTCTTTGTCGCCTTCCTAGAATATTGGTATCGATAAAGATTAGTTAGAATAATCAACCCTAAGCCTTATCATAAAAACTCATATTTACCTTTATAAACTTGTTACTCCTTAGCTTTAGCAGTGGAGATGTGTATCCTTGCCAAGCTTATGATAGAATACTCGTCACGATCGAGCAATTGAGCGAATTAGTTACATGTTACCACATAGGTTAGTTGAGTAATTTGAGTGTTTTCATCTTCCTATTTCGTGAGATGTTTGGTTGTGTACTTGTAATAGATCAAATAAATGCTTAAACGGAAAAATCCTTAGGGTTACAATTTTTTAAACTTCTAAAGGCTATTTGATGACAAGTAGGATTCAAGTGGGAGGATATTTGATGACATCAAATAACGTCTATTTTATAACATCATTTATTCCGTCTTTATTACTCGTTTTACATTCTTTTATTTAAGAATTGATACTTAATTGATTATATTTATTATTTGCAGTAAATATCGAGTATATGGTGAAAGTTAGTGAAAAGGCACGCATTATGGAGCATAAACGAAGAGTTCAAGAAAGTCTACAAATTCTGACAACCTATACGGCGTATCATTCTAAAAGTTATGCATAAAATGGAGTTAAAATGGCAACGAAAGGCAACGAAAAGATAAAAAAAGATCTTTATGTTTATGTAATAAAAGATCCAAAATTCTGCAGTTAGCTCGTGGTAATAACAGTTACAAAAGGCATTTTGTGAATTATGGGCAAACAAGGAAAAAAAGAAAATAAAGCCCACTTGGTTTATTACTTGGGCCATGGATGGGCTATGTTGGGACGTGGAGTAAGCAAAAAGAAAAGAGCATGTTGAGCTTCTGGGCTGAATTTGCGACGAGCAAAAAATAAGAAGCCAATCGTGGCTTTTGTGTGCACGGCAAGAAAAGAAAAAAGAAAAGGGATTTACATCCCTTTTACTATATATACTCAATTCATACTAGGAAAAGAGGACGGAACGAATAGTATGCACAAGATGGAACAAAAGAAAGAGTAGGAGGTTTTTGCAAAGCGACTCAATCGATAGGAAAACTCTTGTAATCTCTACACTCCACTATACGTGTTTGGTTAGCATTATGTTTAATCGTTCATCTATGATTTACACTAGAAGAACAAACAATGGATGAAAAGGGCACTAGAGGAGAAGATTAGGCCAAAACAAGCTGTGGTTGATGAATACTTTAGGAATTTGGTGTGGTGTGTTGAGAATTGATTCAGATTACGAGTCATCAGATTAATAAACTAGAAACTATTTTAGTGTAATGTTGTTTTAATTTAATGTTTTAAATAAAGTATTGTATTTTAAATTCCGTTATTATATTTTCAAATTTTGAATTCCAACGGCTAATTTTTCGTTATAAATACCCATCACTCTCCTCATTTATTCACACACTTCTTATCCAACACAGATGGATTCTAATTTCACTAATCGAAAATGATCCCATGGGAATACAGTTTGATGTAGACGATTTTTTTTATTTATGATCTCCATTTATCACCGGTTCTGCGTTGTCTCAGTAGCGCTACTCGTTGAACCTTCTCCATACACCCCAAAATCCAGTACATAATACCCGGTCCTACGGGTGTTGTTGAGCTCTCTAATAGCGTATGTGTTGAACCATCTTTCTCAACCCCAAACCCAGTTAGGATAATACCCGGTCCTGCGGGTCTTGTTCAGCGAGCCAAGCTGCTTAAAGAAAATGTATTTATTCTTGATCCGGATGGGGCTTTAATGTCGACACAATAATATATGCAGAAAGTTGTTGAGGATGTGGGTGAGGATGCTGATTTTAACAGTGGGGCGTGGGTTTAGCGCACTTAATTGTATGATTGCTTTTGGTGGCACTGTAACTGATGTTTGGGAGGACATCGACAACTTTCTTAAAAGGGAAAAAAACTTGAATTCAAGTTGTTGCAATAGTGAAGTTATTGTTTTCCGTATGCACTTGAAGATTTAAATGTGACTCTGAAAAAGATCTATCGGGTTCAGTACCTGGTACATACACTACAACGTTCTTGATTGAGTAGTTTTGAAATGGATATTATAGTAGGAGCTGACGCTGATATGAGATTGTCTATGTCTCAGTTTTATACCTCCTAAACCATCAAGCATTACCTAAAATTACAAAAGAAACGTTGGTTTGAGGTTTTCCGTAAGGATACGTTTCATTAGCTTAAATTATTGTGTATATTCTATTCCGTTATGTAATTTTAATTTCGTAATGTAATTTTCAATTTCATAATGTAATTTTCAATTCCGATAATGTTATTTACAAATTTAAAATAAAACAACTACTATTTCTCGGATACTATTCGAACTATATGTTTTAAAACGTATCTGTGTTGTATTTTTAAATTCCGTCAAGTTCATGTTTTTTATTTCCGTCTTTTCTTCCCTGTATTTTTATTTCCGTATTTTAATTTGTAAAATGTTTAATTATTAATGTAATGTTAAAAAAAAATTGTTCGGTGTCCTCTGCGGTCACCACTACATGTGTTTGGTCACTGGTGTGGGTTAAGTGAGAGAGAAAGCTGAGTTGGCGCTGACGTGACGGTGTTCTCTGCGGTCACCACTACATTCAGTCTTAGTCTACCTACTTTTTCTTCTAATTCTTGCAGGTGTCACGTTTTAAAGAATCTACCTAATTTTTCTACCATTAAAAGTTCTGGTTATTATTTATGTTTTTATCTTAAAAAGGGGGTTTTTCAATTGATTTCCGACTTTTCTGTTTATGTTTTTTATATAGGTTTTGATTGGACTGAAGTTATGAAGGAGTGAAGATGAGAAGAATGATGAGAGTCGTTTGGTTTTGATACATTCATCTCTATGCCCTAGGACCTTCTTTTATACTTCAAGGAGTCCTAAACGGCTTATAATACTCTCCTAAGTATATCAAATCTTTTAAATAAATAACTTATACATATCTTTTACCAAAATATCTCATACAAATCACATAAGCAGTACTAACTAACTCAGCAGTACTAACTTCGTCACTAGCGGCATTAACTCCTTCAGCAGTAGTAACTTTACACTAGTAGTAGTAACTTTTGTAGTAGCAGTACTAACTACTTAGCAGTTTTTCTTCTAAGTCTCTAAGCAGTCTTAACTTCCACTAGCAGTAGTAACTTCCTCTTGCAGTCTTAACTTTCTTTAGCAGTAGTAACTGTGTACTAGCAGTTGTAACTTCACCAACTGTCTTAAACACTTAGAATAATTTTCATTGAAATTCTCCAGCAGCACTAACTTTGACTGAGCAGCATTAACATCAATAAGAACAGTAGTAATTCCAAACAGCATCAAGAAGCTTTTAATCCCAACACATGTGATGCGGGTAATTCAACTTGTCCTTTGGATTGTTGACATCGGATGTTCAAAGCACATGACTAGGAGTCTTAAACTGCTAAGAATTTTCGTTGAGAAATTCATAGGCATAATCCACTTTGGAAATGATAACTTCTCTGTAATAACTGGATATGGAGATTATGTTCAAGGCAATCTTACCATATGTCACGTGTATTATTTTAAGGGCCTAGGACATAATCTTTTCTTGGTTGGATAATTTGTGATGGAGATCTTGAAGGAGCCTTTCGTTCAAACAATTATTTTGTACGGAATTTGGAGGGTGAAGATTTACTTACTAGTTCTCGTTACTCTAATCTCTACACTATCTCGATTTCTGAAATGGCAGCTTCATCTCTAGTTTGCCTAATGTCCAAAGCCACTTCAACAACATCATGGTTATAACACCGATGTTTTTCTCATTTGAATTTTGGTACCATTAATCAACTTTTTAAAAATGATCTAGTTGATGGGCTTCCAAGATTTAAGTATGACAAAAATCACTTATGTTCGGCTTATGAACAAGGAAAGAGCAAAAAGGCTACATTTCCATCCAAGTTAATTCCAAGTACAAATTCCAAACTTGAATTAATTCATATGAATTTGTGCGGACCAATGAGGTTTGAAACTGTAAATGGGAAATGATATATTCTGGTGATTGTTGATGATTACTCTCGATATACCTGGGTGTATTTTATTTGGATAAAAGACGAGACTCCAGAGATGATCATTAAGTTCATTAATCAGATCTAACAAAATATGAAGGTTAATGTCCTGAAAGTTTGGTCTGATAATGGGACTGAGTTCAAAAATGAAAAACTTAGGTCTTATTATGAAAATCTAGGCATTCTGCATCAAACGTCCATTGCTTGAATGCCTTAGCAGAATGGGGTTGTTGAACGCAAAAATAAAACACTTGTTGAGGCTGCGAGAACAATGCTTATTTTTTAAAAAATACTAGAATTCCTATGGGCCAAAGCAATTTCCATAGCTTGCTTTACTCAGAATCCCTCTCTCATACACACAAGGTTCAACAAAACACCTTATGAGTTGATTAAGGGAAGAAAACCCAATGTTCAATACTTTCATGTGTTTGGTTCTTTATGTTACCCGACAAATGTTCATGATGATCTTGGGAAATTGAAGCCTAAAGCAGACATTGGTATCTTTGTTGGTTATTCTGAGTCATCAAGGGGGTTTTATGTTTATAACCGCAGAACAAGGAAAATTATGGAAACCATCCATGTAAAATTTGATGAACTCACAGCAATGGCTTCTAAATGCAACAATTCAGGACCTAGTGTTAACTACTTAAATTTTCAAGATTCATCAGAAGAAATGAATGAAATGCCATCACAACAAGACTTTGATAACTTGTTTGTCCTCTGTATGAAGAATACTATTCGATGAGAACTCCATAAGTGTTAGATAATTCCGCTGCAAATACTCTTGATAATCAAGACACTATGTCATCTTCTTCAATCATCGTTGAAGATAATGATGCTCCTCAAATAGTAACCTCATCGAAAGAACCAATTGCACAGGAACCTTCAACTCCAGTCTTGGATACTCATTATGATTAACAAATTCAAGAAGACGTTGCAGAACTTAACGGGAATACTATCATGCATTCTTTTGGAACTTATAAGTTCGAAGAAGCCGAGTCATCTTCAAACTATTAGGACCCATCAAACATGCACGAGTTCCACCAATAACATCTCTACACTGATAGATGGATTAAGATTCATCCAAATAAACAAGTGATTGGTGACCCTTTCAAGCCAGTGACAACAAGGAGTAAACTTCACACCGATGCAGAGATGTGTATGTACGCACTTACAGTGAGTCTTACAGAACCCAAGAACATCAATGAAGCTATGCTTGATCATAGCTGGATTGAATTAATGCAAGAAGAGTTGAATCAGTTCAAATGATTGGATGTGTGGGTACTTGTTGAAAGACCTCCTGACAAAATTTAATCAAGGTTAAATGGCTTTAGAAAAACAAGACGGATGCTAAAAACACTGTTATTCAGAATAAATCTCGTCTCGTTGCAAAGGGTTATAGTCAACAAGAAGGAATAGACTTTGAAAATTCGCTCGCTCTAATAGCATGACTAGAAGCTGTTAGAATGTTTGTA
Source organism: Tanacetum coccineum (assembly GCA_026074375.1). NCBI lineage: Eukaryota > Viridiplantae > Streptophyta > Magnoliopsida > Asterales > Asteraceae > Tanacetum > Tanacetum coccineum. Next base: position 15,971 of record BQNB010002408.1, on the reverse strand, counting down.
GCTTACGCGGCTCACAAGAACTTTACAATATACCAGATGGATGTGAAGACTGCTTTCCTTAATGGTCCATTGAAAGAAAAAGTTTTGGTAAGCCAGCCAGACGGATTTGTATATCTAGACATTCCTAACCATGTATATCGTCTTAAGAAAGCTCTGTATGGTCTCATACAAGCACCTCGAGCATGATATGACAAGCTTTCCTCATTCTTGATTGACCATCATTTCACAAAAGGTATTGTTGATACAACACTTTTCACAAGAAGACATGGGGATGACATTTTATTAGTTTAAATATATGTCGATGACATTATTTTTGGTTCAACAAATCCAGTTTTTTTAATCAGATTTGCAAAACTAATGAAAGATAATTTTGAAATGTCAATGATAGGTGAAATGAAGTTCTTTCTTGGACTTCAGTTCATCAATCACCCTGTGCAATCTTCATAAACCAATCACAATACTATAGAGCTTTTTAGAAAGCATGGGATGGAAAAATGTGATGCTATTACGCTACCAATGGCTACAGCCAAAATCGACACAGATTTATAGGGCACCCTAATTGATCAGACTAAATACCATAGTATGATTGGGGGTCTCATGTATCTCACAACAAGTCGACCAGACATTGCATTTGCAACATTTTTCTATGCACGATATCAAGCACGCCCAACCAAGAAACACCTCAAAAAGGTCAAAAGGATGTTTTGTTACCTCAGACAATCCATTAATATGGGTTTGTGGTACTCGAATGATTCTAGATTTGAGCTAATTTCATATGCAGATGCTGACCATGCAGGGTGTCACGATGATTGCAAGAGCATATCTGGAGGAATTCAGTTTCTGGGAGACAAGCTAGTTAGTTGGTCGTCTAAAAAGCAAGATTGTACAACTATGTCAACTACGGAAGCGGAGTACGTATCTTTATCTGCATGTTGTGCATAAGTCATTTGAATGAGGACGCAACTGCTAGATTATGGATATCGTTACACCAAAATTTCAATATATTGTGATTCAAAGAGTGCAATTGCCATATCTTGTAATCTAGTACAACATTCTCGTACAAAGCACATCAACATCCGATATCATTTTATCAAGGAGAATGTTGAACAAGGTACAATTGAACTTTACTTTGTTAAGACGGAATACCAGCTTGCTGATCTATTTACAAACCCCTTCCAAAAGAAAGGTTTGAGTATTTAGTTCACAGGATTGATATGCGATGTATGACTCCAATACAGTGGGAACATCTCGCAAAGTTATCTTCTTGAAAAAAAAGATCATACATAATAAATTTTTGTAAATACATTAAAAAACAAAATTAAAAAGATTAAAAAATGCAATGAAAAATTAAAAAAACACACAAAAATATTGTGATTTTTAGTTCACATATTAAAAACAAAAGAAAATTTTGAAAAATGCAAAAACAAAAAATATAATTTAAATGATGTAAACACATATCTTCTCCAATTTTTCATTTTAATGATTCTATTTTTATATAGCACAATGTGATTCTAATCGCTGAAAATGCATCATTAACTGAAGGGGAGTTATTCTTTTGTCAAAAAGTTTTGTCACTGATAAAATATGTGTTTTGTAATTATTTCTATTCACAAAAAGAAATCATCTTTCAAAAATCATCATCTTTGAAAAATCATAGTGTGCTGAAAACTGTAAAAATTACAATCTCTTAAATAAGTTCTTTAGTTAGATATTTATTCAATGGAGAGTCATCAAATTTTTATCATCAAGAAATCTTCTCAAGTGTGTTCAAAACTGCAAAAATAACTAACTCTCAAATAAATTCTTTAATTAGATATTTAATTGAGGGAGAGTTATAAATTTTCCAGTCACTTCATCATCAGAAAATCAAAAAGGTGAAATTAAATGAAAATTTTATGTTTTTTGAACAAATTTTTATTTAAAAAGGAAAGAAATTTCAAATGGATATTTGTTTAAGAGGGAGTTATATTTTTTTTTTGTTAAATCACAGGATTTTAACTGCAAAAATAACTCAAAGGTTTAATTGGGAAAAGTGGTTTAACTCCAAGAGGTAGTTTACGAAACTATTTTAGACTTCTAAAGTTTACGAAAGCAAGCACAAGGACTAAAATTGCCAATAACACAAAGTCATTTTCGAAAGTATAAAAATGGGAGGTTTCATATGAAAGCTACTATAACTTTCTTACGCAACCTAAAGACTTTCGTAAATCCTGTCAAAAAGTTGAGGTTTCTTAATCTTACAATACACGATCCAAATCATTTTTTGATTCTCTATGTTAAACAAACATAAGGACACATGATTTGATTCGATTCCTTATTTCTTTAACTGATTCAAAAGTTTCGGATAGATCTAGGGTTTTGTAAAATTACATGTAATGATTGTGTTAAATTGATCTAGGCAAAACATTATTAAGAGTATTGTGATATGATTTATGTTGATAGATCATCAAAAACAACATGTTTTGATCATTAATTAGAGAGTTACGTAAACACATGAGGTTTTATATGAATGAACATGTTCTTTCAGACAAGAAACTGAAATAAGATTGATATTAGGATGATATTTTTCAAGTTTAATCATGAAAAATCATTTTGTGTATCATTCTTAACACAAGATCATGCATACGAAAGCAGATTTGGTTAAATGGTTAAGTTACTGTTTCGTAGACCACATGGGATTCGTAAATGACAATTGGGCCTAAACAATGGGTTTCGTAAATGTCAAATGGGCCAAATCAAATGGTTTCGTAAATAATAATTGGGTTGTTATTATGGGTTTTGTAAAACTCAAATGGGCTAAGTATTGACTTTTAGTTATTTATTAATAGGTTTTGTTAATGGGGTTTGGATAATTCTTTATTGGGCTAATTTTTTTACAAATACTCAAATGGGCTTGACTGTTAAACAAATGGGATTTAACAAATCCAATGATAAATTTTGTTATAAACTCATATTTCTATATTGATAAATGGGGAAAATGGTGAAGATCACGTCCGGTTACGACCGTTTTCTGAATTAACAGAATGAGGAATGAGTGATCCATTGACCATCCAATTATCGTATATAAGAATATGATTTGGATAACTAAATTTTTCATTCAGTGATCAATGATTCAAAAGTGATTCAAATATGCTGTGAAAAATGAATGAAAGTTGTGACTCAAATGTCTGTAATTTTCATGTTTCAAAAGACAAATTCTAAAGTTTTAAAAAAGAATGTTTATAAAACCATTCAACATGGTTTATGACTGACTTTTGAACACAATTAGGCAAATGGTCTAATTCATGTCCGGTTCGGCCGTTTTCTGCAATGAACAGAATGAGGAGTGAGTGACTTAGTGACCATCCAGTTGTTGTTTCATGAGTTGTGCTGTATAATCATCATTTTTCAAACATCTTTGAAAAACAAGTTATTTTGGATATTTTATCTCAATTTTTCTATCAAAAAGTCATATTATTATGTCAAAAATGGTACTCTTTTACAGAAAAGTTTTTTTAGAATATAAAGTTATACTCTTGGATTTTTTAAATATCAATGGTTTTCACTACAAGTGTTTTTTTGCCAAGTTGCTATTTTTTTAAAATCAGAGTATATTTTTACTATTCTTAAAAGAGTATCATTTCATAAATTGCTTTTTGGTGAAGAAACTCAAACAAAAAGAGAGATAAAATCCATACGCGAAAAAGAAAATCCAAGTATGCTCGAAAAAGAAATGCCAGAGCATACAAGATGATATCAAAAGAATAAGACGAATAAAGCATATGTCATGTGTCTAAAAAAGAAAAAAAATTGGCACATGAGAAAGAAAATGATCAAAATATGCTCGAAAAGAATTGCCAGAGCATATAAAATTAGATAGAGTGGAAAGAGACAAAAATGTTATATAAATGTATATTTCATATCCTCATCTCATTTCACTAAACACTTCATTTCATCATATAGTAATCATCATAGCTCAACAACATTATGTTATATAATGCTTACTGAAAATTATACCAATGAAAAATACATTCGAAACTCTATCCATTCATATATTTTGCATTGAGTATCATATAACATAAAGAAGAAATAATTAAGGTCAAAGTTGAAGAAAAAAGACTTTAAAAAGTCAAAAATGGACACTTAATATGGGACGGAGGGAGTATAAATGTGTATTTCATATCCTCATCTCATTTCACTAAACACTTCATTTCATCATATAGTAATCATCATAGCTCAACAACAACAACAACAACAACAAATCATTCCAGCTGATCAACTTGTTCCAAAAATTCCAAAGCATTGGAAGATGTAACAATTATGCTATGCTACAAAATATTTCATGTTTTGTGGAATGTAAGACCGTGGGACAAATTCTGATTGATCATGCTTTGAGCTATGCTCTGACTGCGACTACAAATGTTCAAACTGTGTACATTCAACAGATCTAGAAAACTGTTAAGCAAGTACCAAATGCTAATGATACTATTCTTTTCACGATTGACAGAGAAACAATCACATACACTGTGGATATGTTTCATGATACACTCAAGCTGCCAGTGGAAACCCTGATCATCTATTTATTGAACCAGCAGATTTGAAGTTTATCCAAATATTTCTGAAGATTATTGGCTACGAAGGAATTGTTGACAAAGTGAGTGCTTTCTTCACGAAGAATCTTGCTCAACCATGGCAAACGATGTTCAAGGTCTTCAACCATTGTCTTACTACAAGAACATCAGGTCATTATCAGACTAAAATCAACATTCTCCAAATATTTCACGCTATATGTGGAAATCGTAGAGGGGGGTGAAGACATTTCCATTTAAAAACTTAAAATGTTTCGTATCAAATTGCCAATCAAGCGTGATACAATATGAAGAGTGTTCTTACTATTTATATACACGCAGTACCAAATCGTATAACAACAATATAAACCAAAGCACAATGTTCACATTTATTCATGACACAAACATAATCAATATTATATAAGCAACACAACACACAATTGCAAGTATATATATAAAGTGCTAAATGCGAGTATAAATGAAAAGAGATGAGTAAAAGGAAATGCAAACCGGACACGAAGATTTATAGTGGTTTGGTCACGAAGCTCCTCTTCGCCCTACTCCACTCCCCGAGTACCCAACTCGAGAGTTACTTCACTACTCAACAAGCTCCCTTTAGGCGGAGAAAACCGTACACAAGTAGCTTACACCAATTTCCGACACAAAGCCAAATTTCGAGTTCTAATCTTAGCTAGAACTAATCTACCCCGTAGGTTACACCAATTTCCGACACTAAGCCAAATGTCGAGTTATAATCTTAGCTAGAACCAATCTACCCCGTAGCTTACACCAATTTCTAACACTAAGCCAAATGTTGAGTTCTAATCTTAGCTAGAACCAATCTACCACATGCTTGTATTTTAAGGCCTAAAATACTAACCACCCTCACAAGTATTTACCTCACCTAAATACTATCACGATCAACCTGATCTAACTACTAATCACCCTTACATGTATTTACCTCACCTAAATACTATCACGATCAACCCGATCTAACAATTACACAAGTTTAGAATATGTGGACTCGATCTATACATTATGAATGTAACATATGTCATGAATGCACTAACTAAACTACATAACTTCGTGTCTTGATGATAACGAGAGTTCTTCTCTTACACTTGCAGAAATAAGCTTAAATCACTTGGAAACAAATGCTTATGATTAAATGATCAAAGGGTTTTTTAGAGGATGTAGAAGATGTATAAACTAATTTGGGACAGAAAGAAAATAGGTGCAAAAGATGAAAATCTGTAGGGAACAGTCCACTATTTATAGGCAAAGCTGGGAGCATTTTTACATGGCCGGCCCCTTAGCTCTATGGCCAGCCCCCTTATCACTAAGGGGGCTGCCCTTACCTATAAGGGGACCGCCCATAGCAGGACGCTCCCATTTTTGTCTTTTCTAGTGGAGGTGTTTCCTGGATCAGTTTTATCCATTTTTAGGTGGAAATTTTGAATTCAAAATATTTATTTTAAATAAAACATTTCTTTTAAATACCAAAAATGTTTTGTATAAGTTTTAAAAATATTTGTTACTTTTGATAAAAATGTAAGGTTTAAAAAAAATTAAATTCCTTTGATCATTAAATAAATTAAGCATTTATTTATTCATACCTTTAAGTGATTTACTTCAGGTGCAAACTTAGTTGAAGCAGACTTGAGACGCCGAGAGATGTTGCCGTATGAATACTTTGATGATTTGTGTGATTACGATGACATGGGAGGCACTTGATGAGCGATAGGGGTTGTAGATAAGTTACATGTTTGTCATGCGGTCCAAAGGACCGCAAAGAGGAATGGAGCGAGGGGGCGATAAAATATCGCAATACAGTAAGTCGTAGCCGGACGTCGCGATCTCCGCTTTTATTATGAGTGATGATGACAGAGAGAGTAATGAAAGAGCTATACCTCATCGTGTAAACAGGGGGATTGATTAGAGCCTGTTACTATATACGAACGGACCGTCTCCGCACACATTTCTATGGCACTTCAAGACACAAACAGCAGAGGGAGCGCATCAGGCCGACGAGTCCAGATCCTTGATACCATTCACAGTAAGAAGGATTAGAGAACTATCTTCTTCTAGTGCACATCAAATCTCGCGTTGCAACCGCAGTTGCATGTGCGACACGGCTTCAAGCATCACTCTCGCACACACGTCTTACGACACGTCTCCTTATCTCACCTATCACTCTCTTTCCGTCTAATACATCTCACAAATTAGACTCCCACTTTGACACTCGAGCCGATCACGCTCCTATTGCAACTCCTATGTGAGACTCGCATCCATTGTATATTACTTAAGCGATCCATGAATCACAAATGTTACAGAACTCTTACTCCAAACACCAATGGATTTGTTTTTTTTTGGGGGGGAGCCACAACATGATATATATATATATATATATTATATATACTCAATACTATTAGTATAATAAATAATATATATATATATATATATATATATATAAAAAATATATAAAGAAATATTATAGGAATAGGAATACACATATCAACAATTGTAGATGTCTTAACGGTTGCAAATATAATGACTTTGATATTTCAAATGCTTCCCCTTCAAAACGTGATGCTCCCCCTTGTTTGGGGCACTAAGGAATCGAGCTAAGGAAGTGTGCTACAAAACAAAGTTAGTAGACAAGTGCACATATATATAATGATGATGATAGCTATATATGCACTCTAAAGTATGACACTTAAAACAAAAATTCAAAACATAGACACATGCAATCCTTGTTTTAATAACAACAGCATAAATCTAAGATAAAAAGAATCATGACGTATGCTTTAGACATGACAATGTTTAGGAACCAATGATAAGATTCGACTGACACATGCTTAAGGACTAAGACTCGACCAACACCCTTCGGTATTATACCGACTTTAATAAAAGAGAACAACATTCGTTTATTAATTGACACACTAATATTATAAAAACAACTTCTTCGAAGATGTCATTTGGATAAGGATTATTAACGTATTTTGAATGACATGTTACTTATGATATCATCATCTAACCAAGACAATGATTTGGATTCGGATAGACTTTCGTCAAGGGTTGTATTGAGAGATTCCCAATCAACATTTCTTTGTTAAGAATTATGTATGCTTTTCATGATTGGGGTGTTTAAGGATAAACATTATCGTAAGACTTTAGGTCGAACTAAATGTTGACGGTGAGGATGATTTGTTGAGGAAATATACTCTAAATATAACATTTTAAAACAAGACGAATGTTACTAATATCTTGGCGAGATATGCCAAAATATATAAAAGAGTTGAATAAAATAAGATGAAGCTGAAAACAATACGCTCTTGGATGTGAATGAAAATGATCTTATAACGTGGAAAAACAAAGAAGGATGAGCATGAATGGAGAGGGAAGGTGTTGACTAAAGGTTAACAAAAAAGTGATGACTCGATAACACTTGAAGCTTGAATATCTTCTTTGTATTCTTCACTTACTAGTAAGTGGATATTGTTGGAAGGTTATAAGGTAGGTGTAGGATCTTTTTGAGGAGATAATGTCATTGGTTTAGAAGTAAAGGGCTTTGTTGGGTAGTGATGGACTATGAGTATACCGGTTGTAAGGATTGTGTTTGAGAATGAGACGCATTTCATTACGAATGCTTAAAGATGGTAGCGAAAAAGGTGGATAGAGGGTATTAACCATCTATATAATAATAGAGGCGTGATTAAGGTTTTTGTGAAACGAATTAGATATGAAAAATGAGTGACATTTTTATTTGCGTTTCGCGAATTAAAAATTACTTAAGCATTTCGGATGAAATAGTTAAGTTGTCGAGATTTATAGAGATAAATTTAATGATAACAAGACTATTAAAAGGAGAATGACACGTTTACGAGATTTGTTCCATCATTCCTAGACCTAGACATAAATAATTAAATGGTTCACGTTTGAGTGGTTTGGTGAGGATGTCGGTGATGTTGTTTTAGACGGAACTTTTTCGATGAAAATATTTCCTTATAAACATTGTCGCGAAGGAAATGATGACGGATTTCGACTAGTTTTCTATCCTAAGATCGATGGATAAAGTTCGATCCTTATTATGTATGAGGTGAGCATGACGATAAAACATCGTGACATTCCTATGGGGATGGAAAGGACTAACGGAAGTGAATGTGATTAGTCTCAAGGTATGTATATTTAAGAAGCTTCGAATCACTTATGTAGAAACTCGTAAGACCTTTTTCACTCGAAGGTTGATGTTAGCTTTTAGCTTTTGGAAGAGTATTTTAACATATGTTGTTAAAAGGCTTGAATGTGAATTTTCAGAAATGACTTTTAACGTTTGCAATCACAAGTTAAAATTACTTGAATATTCTAGATGAAATATTTAAGTTGTCAAATCTACTTAGAGGGGTATTGGATTTGTATCTAACAATCCCTTGAAAAAAGAGTGGATTATTTGGTAGGAAACGAGATGATGAATACGGAAGTGTGTGTATGGAGACTCTAGGAGATTTAAGACTTTTTACGACTATTATGACTAAAGGCCACATGTAATAAGGGTATAAATTCTAGTATCAAGAAATATATATACCTAGATGCATAAAACACATAAATTAAGCATATAAGAGTATTTAAGCATGCATCAACATAATAATCAAAGAGATTAATGTGTAGGACTATATGACATATATACAATTTTATGTGATAGGCATACCTAATCCGTTATGCATCAAACCGACATAGTGTACAATTAACACATAAGTCATGTAAAACGACGCATAATGAACACAGTTACTTTAAACGTAAACATCATGTAAAACATGTTAACATTTAGCATTCAAGAGCATGCATTATTTAGATAAACTAAGAAATATTATATCGGTATTGTTTGACAAAGACAAAAACCTTTTATAATAAACATGCATTCAATAACTAAGCAAATAATCGTTGATCATCAAGATAATCGTGAAGGCATATAATTGTATCACATAGGAATAAGTTGTCATCTTGAAACTTCAAAACATATATGTGAGATGCCATGAATCTAGGAACGTTTAATAAAATCCTAGTTACTACTTGTTTAATTAGTTTACATTTTCCTATCAAAGTGTATCAAAGATGAAATATGGTTGGTTTTCTAATACTTTACCTAATATGACTCAAACAACCATGTTTTTATGATGGTAGATCTAGATGATATATTTTACATATAATCCTAATAAAGATGCGTTGAATGCTTAGAAATCGTAAGCAAGATATTTTAATCTTTCGTTCAAGATCTATGGATTATTAGGTTTTGATGGCATATTGTTTGATTTAATGGATGTGCTTGATTTAAGACTGCTCCTTAGCATATCTTGTGAAATGAATCTCATTAAGATTATTTGTCTTAATTGAGTGTGTGATTCTTAAATGATATATGATTAAACGGGACATATTTTATTCTTAAACAAATATTCTTTTCTAAACTTATTATTCTTACCAATGCTTTATACCTTAATTAAACAAGTATTTGAATAGATGAATTTTACTTGTTTATGCATTGTGATAGATTATTTTTCAAATCTAATAACTTTTATTTTTCAAATTATATGTAGTGTATTTTCTTGTAACACAACCATTTATGCTATGAAGAAAATAAAATGCATATGATATATATTATCCTTTATCAATCGTTTAATACGATAAGTCTATGAATTCTTTAAACATAATGTTTCCCAAACATCATGTTATCCTAGGTGAATGAACAAGAGTATTATTCTTATTCGAGAATATAGTTAAAAGTGAATTTTAGCTTTGAGTTGTGCTTTTATGTTGTATGAGCAAAGTTTAGATATGTTGTTAGTTTGCTCATGTTTGGTTTTTTGAAAATGACACATTTACCAATTGCATTGCAATGTAAATTACTTGAATATTTCGGACGAAACATCCAAGTCGTCAATCCTAATTCATCGTGTATTTTATGTATGTATTAAACATATTAGTATAATATTTGGAACACGACCATTGGACAAGTAGACTCAATATGGCATCATCAACACAAGTATGAGTTATGATCCGATGCATATTCTTTTCATCTAGAAAAGGATGTAATCATTTTCATATCAATCAAGTGTGTTTGAGTAAGTAGATCCAAGAGAATATCTTTTGTTATATATATTGATATAGTCTTGAAAATAAACAAATAAGAATTCAATTTCATGTCCATACTCAAAAACTTGTCAATTAGATTCGATAAATATATCAATCATAATTTGAATAATAAATCGATATATAATCGAGATCTTTCTTGACCCTCACAAACACTCATTTAAAAGAAAATAAATAAATATTTTAAAAGTGTGTTCCATTAATCCTAAGACTAGTATTAAGTGTGAGGACATTTAAAGTGATGACCTAACTTGTTTCTTAAAGGTAATCATAAATTTTATATGTTTTCAGCAGCGTTATTGATGAGGTGTCATTTTATACACTTTTTCGGGGTCGTTTAATCCCCTAAATTGTGCATTTATGCCCAAAATATGTACTTAATCGTTCCTTTTCAGGTATTTCTCATTTGGAAGGCATTTGGAAGAATCACACGTGACTTGGGCTCATTTGGAGAAGAAACGGACAAAACTACGAACCTACACCAACATTGATCAAGAATTTCTCTACAGTGGCAGTGGCTGGAGACGGCGTCACAGATACAACATGACGCCGTCACCACGAAGATTAAGACGGCGTCACATGATTTTACGACGGCGTCAGAGCATACGACCCAACCCATTATCTAGAATATTCTCTTTCATGACGGCGTCACGATTAAAACGCGACGCCGTCACAACATTTTTCCTATATATACAAACCCAAATTTAGGGTTTTGAGTGTGTAACTTTAGAATAAAAAGAGGGTACGAACCCTAGTTCGTTTAGCAGCTGTAGGAGACGATTTTAGGGCCTAAAAACCCTATTGTACCTCTTCCAATTCATGTTTTAATCAAGTAAGGTTTACTTAATCATTCAATATGTCTATGTGTTGTTTGATTTATTGTTCTTGCTTTATCTTTAACATGCTTGGCTAAACCTCCTATTGTGTTTATTTATGATTGTATGAAACCTAGAATGTAGATCTTAGTGGTGTTGCTTCTTGTGATGGATGTGCACGTTAGGTCTTAGAAAACCAGCTTTTGTCTGCATCGCTGTTGATATGTCTAGGGAAACGTGATTGTGTAGAAAGGATACCATCGGGTAATAGTCTTCATACTACCTTGCCCCCTAATATGGTTGATCCACTCTTAATATATTTCACATGCACTTAGTGTACTCCTAGGGGCCGTGTAATAGTCTTCATACTACCTTGCATGTGCGTTGCTCTAGCGGCATACTAATTAGACGGCGGGTTCGTGTAATTCGTTCATGCTTTAGGAAATAGTTACACAGATCATCACAAGTGTGACAAGGCAACAACACTAGGAGAAACAATCTAGGGAGTAATACATGATTAAATAAACACAGTCTTTTATCTTATTGTTATCACTAGTAGCTTAATTAATACTTAGTTTAAACAGCTAAAACCAAACCTCTTTCCAATTATATGATTTACTTGCTTTCCATAAAATATAAAAATACAAAAATAATCTTCTCTCAACCCTTAGAATTTTGTTAGACCGTGATCAAGCCTTCCCAACCTATTCCTCGAGTGAACGATAAACAACCCCGAGTCTTGCCTATACTTCACTACAATGATTAGGTGCACTACCTAGGAAGTTGTAAACTTCTCGTGTAGAAGTCCTACGACGACCGCACATCAAGTTTTTGGCGCCGCCACCTGGGGAATAGTTAGGTTTTGATCATAGTTTAGCTTAGTTGTACTCGCTTGAATCCCTTCAAGTGAGAATTTAATTTCCGTATATTAGCTTTCTTATAGTCTATATTTTCTTTGTGCCCTTTGTTTTGTAAATCACTCTTTCGTTCACCATCATGATGTAAGAAAGACCACCAACCGCACCCTTTCGAAACCCTCCACGAAACACAACCTTCCCATTATAAAGATATACCTTGGTGTTTCAACAACATCAAGATGAACCTATCGATGATGCGTGGACTCATTTCAAAAACTTAATCCAAAGAGTCCCTCATCAAGGCCTTAATATATGGTCCCTTGCTCAATTCTTTTATCATCGCGTCGACCAATATACCCAAATGGACCTTGACTTTGCAGCAGGCGGGAACCTTAGGGAATTAAGTGGTGAAGAGGCATGGGAAACCATTGAAAACTTTGCCCAAGGTAAAAAAGAATAGGACAACCCACCAAACATTATTTCCGAACAGGAAATAGAGAATTTAAACGTTCATGTTGGGAATTAAACTCATTATCCTTAGTACTGCCAAGCCAAAGACTTTGTACTGCTTAAGATACAACTGCCAGTACTAACTAGTTAGTACTGTGTAGGATCCCGTTAACACTTCATAACATATATATCATGCACGAATCGAACTAGAAAAGAGAAGAGAGATGAGTTGTTTTGTAGAGAGAGAAAGAAGAGAGAGAGAGAGAGAGAGAGAGAGAGAGAGAGAGAGAGAGAGAGAGAGAGAGAGAGATGAGAGAATATAGGAAAAGGAATTAATTTAGAAATGAACAACTAACTCTTTTCTAAATAGAAAAGAGTTTATATACCCCGTCGCGTTAAATGACGCGCGGGATATTTAACTAGGACCCGGGCTCGGGTTTTGCTTGGGATTAAACCCGAAACATATACAATATTAGATTAACTATCGAGCCCGATTCCCGATATTATACTATTACAACATTAACTAATTAAATGACCGAGACTCGTACACGTAATGAACGAACTTCCAGTTCGGCTCAATATTTTGAGGCTAACAATCTCCCCCGAAGTGAGTTCATTGATGACACTCCTTCATGAGATAAATGAGATTGCTTTTGTCGTTTAAGCTCATGTGGTCTTGGTCTTTTTCTTTGTTCTTTGTTGTAGGTTTGTTCCTTCATGCTTTGCGATCTAGACTTTGAGCCTTTGTCATTGTCTTTATCGTCTATGCCATCTTGCGATCTTGAGTCTTTGACCAACATGCTCATACTTTTGCATTATCTTGAAAGCTTCAAATCAGAGTTAGCGGAAGTCTTTGTCTTTAAATCTTGAGCTTTCATGATTGATTGTCTTTGTTGAATGAGCATGAATATGTGGTAATGAATCGACTTTGGTTGATTGGGATACCGTCACCACCGTTTTAACCTGCAGGTTTACATTAGTGATAATCGAGAAAATTGATTTGAAAATCAATCGACGTATTACTTGTAAAAGCGTTTTTTGTAACACATCGGGAGTTTTAATCTTTTATCAAAATTCATCAACCGTCAATTCATTTACTGGACCAAATCGATATCCAGTTGTCACAAGTTTGATTCATATAGAATCTCGCAAGTCACCTGATTCGCGGACGGTATACATATAAAATAACACAAATGCAAATCTCAACCAAATGCCCTTGACCAAGGCAAAAGGTCAAAAT